>JAGFNQ010002520.1:0-154471 GCA_024364735.1 Boesenbergia rotunda
CCAGATCATCATCATCAAAGTTTGGCTCCAATCAGAGCAAGATCTGCCGTTGGATCTCCTCCGATCAATCTGAGCCGTCCATTGGTTATTATTTAAGGAAAAATTCCCAGCTCTTCCTCTTCGTCGCGTCTTCGCCACAAGTTTACAGTTCTTCATTGTTCTTCCTTTGTTCTTCAATTCTTCTTCAATCGAGGCGCGACCACCTCGATTTCAACCGCAACTCATCGTCTGGATCTTTGGAAGGCCATCTCGATCCGAAATTCAACTCAAACTTCATCCGGACAGAGCTTGTTGAGGGTTTCGCATTCTCTGTGGTCCGGGATCTTGAAGCTCAGTTACACTCGAATTCAGATCACCTGAGCCACTTGTAGGGGTTCTCAGGTGAGCTCAGGTCATCTCCAAATCTTCATCGCAGCTCAACAAGCCGAGATTGAAGAGCTCGGATCGAAATTTTCCAGCTGATGCAGTTTGAGCCGAATTCAGAGATTGCAGTTGATTTTCCACTGATTTGCTAAGCCTAGGGGTTCGAAGCCAGCTCTTGATTGACAACCAAGAAGATTGTGAGCTCGAGAAGAGATTGGGGTTTAGATTTCTTTGTTAATTTCGTTTATTAGCTATAAATTTCCATTTCTGCCGTCTGTTCTATTTTTGCATTTCGTTTTAGATTCGTTAACTTGGTTTAATGCATTGTTCCAGCTGTAATCTAGCTTTAATTCTTCAAGTTAAGTAGTGTATGAACTTGTTTAGTGATCTATTAGTTTAAACTTCAGTTTATTTCAGTTTGAAACCTTGCGTGCCATTTCATTGTTGCGTGCCAAGTTTTATTTCTGATTTTTGCATCTTATTTCAATTTCGATTCTTGTTTAGTCCAATCCCTGCAATTAGAGATCACAATCAGTGTGTTAATATAGTGAATCGAAGTTCATTTCTTAGCTGGTTTTTATTTCTGAATTTTAGTTCAGTTTGTGGTGTATCAAACCCCCATTCCTGAATTTCTTCCCAGCTGATCATTTCTGCATCTGCTTGTGCCAGTTTCTTCTCTGCAACTCCACTTTCTTTCTGAATTCTTTAGTTTATTTCACATTTAGTGAGTTAATTCAGTTGATCTGAGTTTGTGTTTCATTCAGCTTTAATTCTGAATTTTTAGCTTGTCACAGCCTGCGTATCAACAATTCTGAATTCTGCAGCTTTAGTTTCCAATGGTACAAGCAAGTTTATCAGTCCTAGAATTGTTTCAAGTGAGTTCTAGCCTAGTGAATCTTATTCTGAACTTGAATTAGTGCACTTGCCCTTGAGCTTGCATAGGTTCGATTCTTTCCAACTGCAAATCTGAATTTGTTCAAGTCATCCATTTTATTTCTGCATATCATGATTGGGTTAGGGCAAGTTTGTTTCAATGAAGTTAGTTTCTGCATTTATTGACTGCTATATCCGCCTACTTCACATCCACTCGCTGCTGGGTTAATTTCTGCAATAAATTTGCAGCTGTGCTGCTGCCCAAAGGTTTTCTAAATTTCTGCAGTTTTATTTCTACACATTACAGATTTAGTTTGTGCCAAATTCTAGTTATATTTCTGAATTTACTAGTCTACTTACTGAGCTTTGACTTGAGCCATCTGAGTTCCCTTCTGAACGTCGATTGTGTTAACTGGATCTTAATTTGTTTGTGAGTTCTGAGTTCTGAGTTCTCTGTTTTGGTTTCCAGTTTAAGCCATTTGATTTCATTCCTGTTCCCAGTCACAGTTAAACACTTCCTCTTAGCTTACTAGATTTTCCTTGTATCAAGTCAAGCTAAATTTTGGCACTTTGTATCAAGGGGAGCTTGGGTACTGATTGGTATCAAGTTAGAGGGTATTTGTAGGGTGCCATGGTGTATGGTAGCAACTAGTATGCAGTTAGCTTGTGTTGAATTGTTTGAAGTTTGATTGCTAAACTTTGGTGGCTAGCTTTAGTTGAAGCTTACTTGTTTGCGAAAATTTCCAAGCACTGTTTTATTCCTTTGATTGGCATTTATCTACATTTACACTAGTTTAGTTTCCTCATTTTAACTGCTATTTCATTTCCAATTGCAAATCCAAACCCAATTCACATTTGAAACCCGAATTCATAAACGACACCTAAATACGAGCACGAATCACACAACGTCAACTAGCCCCGAGAAAAATACGACCTGTGGCCCCTATATTACATTTTCAGATTTTGATTGTAAAAAGGGTTTCCAGTTATTCATTCACACATTTAAATTGATGGTCCCAACTTTCGTGACAATTTAAACTAGTATTTCGGGGCTGTCAAATTTTTGGCGCCGTTGCCGGGGAAGCAACTAGTTGATTTGTTTGATTTTTGCTTGTATACTTTTGGACATATTATTGGGTTCTGTTTTATTGTGCTTTATTTTTGTATACGGTTGCTGCCATTTTTCTTGTTTGTTTTGTGACAGGACTGCCAGTTCAAAATATTTTCATCCACTTACCAGCAGCCGTGTCCACAGTTTCAGCAGAACCAACCATTCAATCAGCAACCAAATCAATTTTTTCAACCACAATGTCAACATTTTCAGAATGGGCAGCCGCCGTTCCAGAGTTTTCAGCCCCAATTTGAGCAATCATTTCAACAATTTCAGCCCAATTTTCAGCAACCTTATCAACAAGATCAATTACCTTTTCAAGGAATTCAGCAAGGGTGTTTAAATAATCAGAATTTTCAGCAACCACCCTTCCATCAAGATCAACCAAACCAAAATTTTCAGCAACCTTTTGTAAGTTTTCAGCAAGGCAATAATCAATTTCAGCCTCAACCTCAGCCATGGCAGCAAGAATTTCAACCTATACAGAATTTTCAACAACCTTTTCAATATTCACAGTCATGCGATCCAAATTTTCAGTTTCAAAACCAGAATTTCCAGCCCACTCAATTTCAGTGTTCACCACCACAATTTCAACCTTAGATCCAAGATTTCCAGGGCTATCATTCTCAACAAGTTCAACCATCCTTTCAACCACAATTTCAACATTTTCAGCAAGATTTCCAGTTTCAAGGACAGAATTTTCAGCAAGACACTCAGAATTTTCAGCCCCTCCCATTTCAGCAGTTTAATCAAGGAGGCTTTGATGATCCTGATTGGAGTGAGGCTCAACAACAAAGGATGTTGGAGATGTTGCAACAAGTTCAACAATTACAGCAGCAAAATTTCCAACAAGTCCTACAACAACAGCAAAGTTTACAACAACAACGGCAAGGCATCGAACAATGCCTTACACAATTAGTTGATCAATGGAATCAAATACAAGCTCAAAGATTAGGACAATCAGATGAATCTATAGGTGCAGGGGATTGCACAGAGCCCCAGGAACCACCTATATTGATTGATGCATCAGAAAATTCAGAGGATAGGATTGAGAGTGTAGGAGATTGCACTAAGCTCCAAGAATCACTCATTCCTACTGATTTAGAGGCCTTGGAGGAAATTGATAGCAGAGCTTGTGATAACTTTGAATTAGATTCCAAAACTTTACAGGACCCTTCTCATCTTTTATTTTGTGATTATAGTCTTATTGATGGTCCTAATTTTTCTAATTTGGTTGATACAAGAATGGTAGAGGGAACGTGCATGGGAAATGATTCCATAGGTGTAGGGGATTGCACTAAGCCCCAGGGACCACCACAATTACTAGAAAGTTTAGGGACTTGCATGGTGGAAGCAAGAACCCAAGGATCACCTGCATTAGTTGAGTGTCCACCAGAACCTGAACCTGAAGTGGAACAATTACTTGACCAGGAGGAGAACACGGATACATCTACGTCTGTAGAACCTCCAGGTATTTTTCAGCACGATCAGGTAAATACTCCACCAAATTTTTCTGAAAATTGCATAGAGGTACCTCAAACTGATTTTATTGTTTTTAATACACCTAGGGATGCATCTCTTGTAGAATTTGATTGTGAAAAATCCCTAGAGGTGCCTAGTGTTGAATTTGTTGAATATGAAGCATGTGGTGATACATATCATGAAAATGCTGAATGTGAAAAATTTTTAGAAGAGCCTGAAATGGATATTGATTTTTGTGATGAGTCTCCTGATATATCTTATGCTGAAAATAATTGTGAAAAATTCATTGAGGAACCTAAAATTGATTTTATTGGCTGTAATACATTGCTTGATACATTCTTGGTAGAAAATAATTGTGATATTTTTATTGAAGTGCCAAAAATTGATTTCATTATCTGTGATGAGTTCCTGGATGCAAATATTGTAGAAAATAATTATGAAAAATTTATTGAGGCACTACAAATTGATTTCATTGGACATGATGCAGATTTAGATTCATTTCATGCAGAGACTGATACTATTTTATTTCTTTCTGACCCTGCACGCTTGAGAAAGGTATTACATTGTTTTGCAGGGTCCAGAAGACTTCAGGAGTGGGTGCTCCAACTGAACAGACTTCAACCTCCTGGAAGTACTTCTTAAAGGCATAAAGAAGGAGGAGATGATTTTACTCTAATTCAAAGCACTCCACCTCTTACATGGGTCTTGGACCTAAATCGCCTTAGGCCACCAGAGCAATTTTTTGTAAAGTTCAAGTGTGGGGGAGTTTTCATTCTCTCAGTCGCCCATGTTCCTCCACTACCACGATGGAGGCTACTTCTGGATAGACTCCGTCCACCAGAAATTTAGGGGAGATTGTTCTTCTTGCATATTTCTTTCACTGTTATGATTTCTCGAATTTTCTTTTAAGTTGAGTCCTTGCTAATAAATGCATGAGTAGAGTAGAATGCATAGGAGTCATTGTAAATACCTTATTATTTCTTTTAGTACTTTTGCTTGCATGACTAGAATAAATGTATCCCTCTAGGTTCTTCCATAGCATTTTAGAATCTCTTTGAAAATAAGTTAAATTTGGTTGTCAAAACTTAGGGTTTAAACTCATGGATGATGGAGCCCATATGAAAATATGGGGGTTGGTGAGGAAGTACAATGGGATCCTTTAATGGAATGGATCTCCATTAATGGATCGGGTTTGGATCCATTAGCGGGCCAAGAACCAACTCCTCCTCATGGTCCCTATCTTAGCCCAATAAATACCCCATAGAAGTCATGATACATGGCCGATTATTTAAGGAATTAATCTATGATTAATTAAAGGAATAATCTTTGGTTATTTAAGGAATTAATCTATGATAGTACATCTCCTCGCAAGGAGTGGTGAATCCTTTGTAGGCTGTTCAAACATCTTCGGGCACTTCGGCTTATACCCAATCATCCTGGGTCCATACCTCCTTGGAGATGCTTGCTTAAGATGTCAAAGTATACGTCTCCATGACCAAGATGACTTGAACACCGCAAGTCAAAGGAACATCGCACTTAAGCTGCAGTAAGAACTTCACTGACATATCTATATGGAGATTACCATATGAAGTTTTACAGCCAGTCACTCCAATGAACTAGTTCCCTTAACTAGCATTCATGTTTATCTCCGGACATCTCAATGTCACCAGCCAGTGAGAATCAGCTGATTAGAGAATAACCCATGCTAGTCTCAACAGAATTGATAGTGTCCGTATTTATCAATTCATCGACTAGGGACAATTTCAATACTTCACAATTGCACATGTAGAGGCAATCACTAGTTGTGAATTCATCACAAATTCTCTCATGCTGTAAATTGTATTGCGGACATTCAGTAAATGAGTTTAAGGTCTCAATCAAATACACAAACATGTATACTCAAATAGTGAATATTCATTTATTAGAATTAATGATTACAATCATAAGGCGATTGCCTTAGGACACTTCTCTCATATCACTAACATCTGGAGTAGGAGCCGACCGCAACTCCGAACCAAGTAAAAGTGCTTGAGTTCTTGTGCTGTGTTTATTTAAATTTCCGCTGCGCATTCTCTTTTCAAATCCGAAACGCTTTCACAATATTCACCCCCCCTATCGTGTTTTCTCGATCCAACAAGTGGTATCAGAGCGGGATAGCTCAAATTTGGTGCAACCACCAATTTGGGAGTTTTTCGGATTTACGAAATTTTTAATCTTATTTCTTTTCTTTCTCGTTAATCGAGTTTGGTGCAACACCGCTCGATCTTTTTCGCTTTTTATTTTCAAATAAATAATATCTGTCGGATTTACGCCTTTTTCAATTTTGAATTTTCATTTTTTCACCATAAGTCAGAATTGATAAAACGATCAACTTTTAAAAATTTGTCATAAACTTTTTTATTATTATTTTAATATTTTTTCTCGAAATTTGTGCTACCTTAATTCGAGCAAATTTTTTCTCAAACATTAAATTCCTATCATTTTTCATTAATCAGAATATTCATTTTCTAAAATTTGTCTCAAACTTTTTTTATTATTTTATTATTATTCTGCCTCGAAATTCGTGCAATATTTTTGTTGGGCTATTTTTTCCTTCTCCCGCACTACTAATTCAAGACCAAGTCTTGGTACATTTCTGTTATTTCTATTGTGTGCAAGGTTTAAAATTAAATGACCAACCAAGAGTGGAACAGTGCCCGTCCACCGCTATTCTCCGGTGAGAACATCAATTTTTGGAGAAGTCAAATGGAGTCCCTTCTGAAGGCCAACATGGACTTATGGCTGACCATCCAAACGAGATTCTCTTTTCCCGTAGAAGATGAGTCATCAATCGAGTGGGACAAACTGGATGAACAAACCCTCAACCAAATCGAGACCGATGCAAGAGCAACTGCAATCCTACAATGTGGCCAAACCAAGGAGCAACTCGAACTAGTAGGTCCATTCAGATGTGTGAGAGAAATTTGGGAAAAATTGATTAACCTTCATCAAGAGATCTCAGATGAAGAAGAAGATCAGCTAAGTTATATTGCCCTCTCAGTCCAAGCACAGACAACCGAGTCAGAGTCTGAACCTGAATCTAAAGTCGTAATTGAATCAGAATCAGACGATGAATTGACTGAGACGGTAACTGATTTCAAATTCTTTTCAAAATTAGAATTAAATAATCAAACAGATACTGTAATGGTCGAGGAAGGTGTAAATTCTATTGCAGGGAAAACTCCAAAAGAACCACCAAAGAAGGAGCTTCAACCAGTACCCGAGTCCGACTCAAACACGGAATCAGAAGATGAGTCTAGATCCGAGACAACAAGTATCAAGGGGGAGATTCCCAATAAGGAATCAAAAGGTAAAATTGTAAATACAAATTTTAAGAATCATGTAATTTGTTACACATGCATGGAGAGAGGGCACTACAAAAGTAGGTGTCCTACTCGTAAGATTTGAACGACACCACCGAAGGCGACAAAGGAACCAATTCCAAGAAAACGAAAGGACAAAAGTCGCATCCAATGCTTCGAGTGCCAGGAGTTTGGGCATTACAATGATGAATGCAAAGATAGAAGAGCCAAAGATCCAGGACAACCTACCAAGATGGGTAACCTCAATTTATATGAAAATCCACTTTTTACCATGAATGTAGATAGTTTACTTAATCTCCCTCGATCAAATTTAGATATGGATGCATGCTTAAATAACTTAATGAAATCATGTATATTAATAAATTCAAAATTCAAAATGTTAAGACAAGAAAATGAGACTTGAAAATTTAAATTTGATATACTAGAAAAATTAATTAAGAATCTTGCTAACTTAGAAAATCCAGAAAATTCTCCTCACTATGACTTTACTTGAAGTTTTTTTTCATAAATAGTTAGTTTAAGGACTAAAGAGTTACTTAAAACGTGAAAACCTAGTATTGGGAGGAGGTAAGATGATAGTACGTTAGGGAAACATTTCTAATAAGGTCAAGTATGTCCTACTTGGTCTGGTTAGTCTGGTGGAACTAGCCGAAGCTACCAATCCAAGACCCAAGCTAGTTAGACCAAAATCTTTCAAGAAATAACTTGAAGATGAATTTTCTATAAAAGGCTTTGTCAAGGAAAGGGTTGATGATCCAATAAGGCTATGGCCAAAGAAGGCCTAGTGCCTCGCCAAGACCTGGAAGCCAATTATAGAAAAACAAATTCACTTTACTATTGTCAGATTTGAATCTAACACAAATTTTAAGTAAATCTTAGATTTAACACTAATTCGAAGATAAAATTAATGCATCTCACAAAACAGTTAAGGATATCCTGTTTTGTCACTTAGAAATGGGTGAGATGCTTAGGACCTAAAAATTTAGTCCACCCCAACCAACATTACAACTTTCAAAATTCAAATTTAACTCAACTGAACAACTTTAAAATTCAAACTTAACCCTCTAAATTAATTTTAAAATCCTCAAAAATCAAATTTAACTTTTAAACTAAGAGTTAATGTTTCAAGTCATTGTACTCAAGATTAGGTCTCTTTTTCATTTACCTGAAATTTATTTCTTAACATTTATTTCTTTTCTTTGCCATTATGCAAACATTTCTTTCAGTCAATCAATTTATTCTTGAAAAATAAGCATGGCAAAAAGTCACCTTGGGGATTACTTAAGATATTTTTAAGAAAAATGTACAGTCCGGGCTCTGATATGTATATTCTTTTGAACTTATGTTTTTTTTTAACCTTCTATTTTTCTCTTGAAAATTATTTTAAATATAGAATTTCTCCTTTTCAGTTCTCTATATTAACTTTTTCAAAAAGGAGAAAGAAATTATGTTTCAAATCATTAAAATAAATTTTTTTTTAACTTAGTTTTCTTCACTTTTTGTTTAACTCAAAACCTAAGACTCAGAGGAGGATTAACTTGTAGTCAACAAGCCTCCTAGGACTGTGTCAGGTTTAGGGGGAGTTCAAACTAAAAGCAGAAGTTTAAAAATACTATGTTTTCAAACTATCACTCATGCTTTTTGAAAACTATGCTATCACCTCAAAATATGTCCTTCAAATACTTAGTTTTTCGAAATATTAATACTTCAAAATTCATTTTAAGAATTGTGCTTGATTCCCTTTTGATTTTGACAAACCCTAAAGACACAAAGGAAGTCTACTTCATGATCTACAAGGACTCCTAGGAAATCGAAAGAAATTATTTCTGACAATTAGTTTTCAAAATTATTAGATAATTCTTATAATTTGAATCAAACCTTAAAACTCAGAGGAAGAGTACTTGTAGTCAACAAGCTTCCTTGGACTGGGTCAAGTTTAGGGGGAGTTCAAATTAAAAGAATTATTGAGCATTTTCAAAATTATATGTTTTCATGCACTGCACTCTTAAAATCCTTTTGAAAACATAAATAATTTTTCTTTCAAAATAATATCCTTTTAAATCATTTTGCTTGTATATATACCATCACTTTCAAAATGTTACTTTACTTTGGAATATTTTTAAAATCTTTTTAGAATACTTTTGAAAATAATACTTACTTGACTTTGGAAAATTTTTCAGGACACTTAGGGAAATATCCTTGTAGTTAACAAGGTCTCCTAGGATTGTGTCAGACTAGAAAAGAAACCAAGTCAAGTATTATGTTTTCAAAATAAAATTAAAACTTTTTAATCTTTCAAAAAGTACGTATATATTTCAAAATACGCATAACATCTTTCAAAAGTACTACTATTTTCAAAATATAATGTTTTCAAAAGTACTAATACTTTTCAAGGCACTAATGTTTACAAAGCATGAATATTTTTTTTCGATTTCAAAAGTGCAATACTTGTTGGGACCAGGTGCATGTTGACATGGATACGGGTTCATAATTTTAAAATTTAATTACGTGCAGCGGAAGGTTTAGCATAAATAATTTCTTAAATTATTTTAACCACGTATCTAGCATGCAACATTAAGTTGTGGAGATATGATCATACATTTAAAATTTTGCAGAAAGTAAACTAATTTACTTAATACCTCGCGTAACTCGTAGAAAGGGACGAGATCCAACCGTAGCGTCCCTTGGAAGCTCCGCCTCTATTCACGTCCATGCCGAGTTCTCTTCGGGATGACCTCGCAAAGCCACGAGTTTCGTGCCGACAAGAACTACTAGATTCTCCAAAGGCACGACAAGAATATCAAGAGAGAGAGATGGAAACTAACCACCAAGTAACGGAATCAAGATTCCGGGGAAGGAAGGAGTTGCGACCTGCTTCTTCTTCTTCTTCGGCACCTTCTTGGTGGATGTGGCTCATGGCAACTAGAAGGGGCGTCGGCCCTAGAGGAGTGAGAGGGCGCCGGCCCTAGAGGAGGTAGAGGGCGTCGGCCCTAGAGGAGGTAGAGGGAGAGAAGGAGAGAGAGAGGGCTTGCTTCTTAATCTCTTGATCGGAATTCAAGCCTTGCCTTGGTTCCTTTATATAGTAGCCTCTCCATCGCCAAGTCTCCCTTCTAACGGAATAAATTTTCATAAGAAATTTATCATATAAATTTTCCTATGAATTATTCCGTTATACCAAGTTTTATTATAACTAAGTTTATAATAAAAACAAACACATCTCCCATTTTATTATGGAATAAATTTTCACAAGTAATTTATTATATAAATTTTTCTTATCATGGAAAAATCAATTCCTAATTGATTTTATAAAATAAAATAAATCAATCCAAGGTTTATTTTATTTTCCATGAAAATAAATTTCTTTATATAAATTTCTTTATATAAATTTCTTTATCCATAATTTTATAAAACAAATCGCGTTTGATTTATTTTATAATTTAAACCAAATAATTTGTTTTCCCTCCTCATTGTGGCCGGCCAAACCAAGACCCTCTTTGGCCGGCCAAACCAAGCCGTCTCCTTGCGAATTAAACTCATTTAATTCGTCCAATAAGCCTTCAAAAGACTTAGCCATTTTAAGCTTCCGGTGCGCCTCTGATAAATTCAGATTCGACTTATTTCTCTTGATCGGAAAATCTAATTTTTCAACTCGTTTTAAATCCCTCGAATTACTCGTAGTGCGTGTGACTAAATAGGCTTTCGATTTATGTTGGCCGTCTATAATTAACCAATTATAGAATGATCATGAGTGACACCTAGTAGTACATCATGATCCCCAATTAATCGAAAGATCAACAGTTGACCTCAGAAATAATTCTGAAACCCTTCAGCAGCTATAATGAGTTGTGCCCCATTCCCTTCACCATCTTATACCCACTTGGTTCAGGACACGGTCTAAGTGTGTCAGTCCCCACTAGTCTGACTACATCACACCTAGCCCAAGTAATATCTTTCTCGTCCAACGGATTCTAATTACTCTCATGTTTCCTAGAGGATTCATACTCGGAACATGTGCTCTGGCCAGAGGCTTCGAGTAACAATCCGACGATAGGCCTTGGGTATACATCTCCTCGCAAGGAGTGGTGAATCCTTTGTAGGCTGTTCAAACATCTTCGGGCACTTCGACTTATACCCAACCATCCTGGGTCCACACCTCCTTAGAGATGCTTGCTTAAGATGACAAAGTATAAGTCTCCGTGACCAAGATGACTTGAACACCGCAAGTCAAAGGAACATCGCACTTAAGCTGCAGTAAGAACTTTCATTGACATATCTATATGTAGATTACCATATGAAGTTTTACAGCTAGTCACTCCAATGAACTAGTTCCCTTAACTAGCATCCATGTTTATCTCCGGGCATCCCAATGTCACCAGCTAGTGAGAATCAGCTGATTAGAGAATAACCCATGCTAGTCTCAACTGAATTGACAGTGTCCATATTTATTAATTCATCGACTAGGGACAATTTCAATACTTCACAATTGCACATGTAGAGATAATCACTAGTTGTGAATTCATCACAAATTCTCTCATGCTGTGAATTGTATTGTGGACATTCAGTAAATGAGTTTAAGATCTCAATCAAATACATGAACATGTATACTCAAATAGTGAATATTCTTTTATTAAAGTAAATGATTACAATCATAAGGCGATTGCCTTAGGACACTTCTCTCATAATACTAACAATACTAACATGTTTCAAGGAACAATCTTTTCAATCTTGTTCAAAGTGAAAATGTGTTTCAAATTTTCTTTTGCAGAACATTTGTTTAAAGATTTTCTTCTAGATGTACTATTTGTTAAATGAAAATCTTTTTATGAGTGCAATCTTTTGAAATTTTTTTTCTAAATATAAGTTTTCTAAGGCAATAGTGTTCTAAGTGTGTGAACTTTCTAAAGACTTACCTACAAATACAAAAATAGTTTTTCAAATTGTATAATACATTTCAAAGTGGAGTTTTGTTGGTGCAATTTAAGCTTTTGCTATGCTTTCAAGAATTATACTAAGTTTTTTTATGAGTTCAAAACTCATAGGCTTTGATCACAAACTTTTTCTTAAAACTTATTTCAAAATATATTTTTTATTAATATATAGCCAAGGGGAGAGCAAGAAAGAGAGAAAGGAATTTTTTTTAGTTAAACTTTTTTCTCTTTTTCAAAAACCAAAAATTTCTAAATACTTCAAATGGTTTTTTAGTGCTAAGTGTTGTTAAACTTTCAAACTACTGTCAAAATACTTCAAGTGCTTTCAAGTATTTCTAGTACTTCAAAATTTTCTAAGTATTTCTAAGTGTTTAAAATTTTTTGAGTACATGTTTTTTTCTAAGTAAAATTTTTCTTAGTAAACAAAATTTGTCTGAGCAAAAATTTTTTTAAAATTTTGGTAAATGTTTCTAAGAAAAGTTTTTTTTGGTGAAAAACTTGTCGAAAAATTTCTTAAAGATTTTATTTTTCAAAATGCACAAAGTGTTTCCAAGCAAATTTTTCTAAGTGTGCAAATTTTTTTTTTGTAAACAAATGTTTTCCCAATTCTCAAAGTTGAATTCTTTAAGGGAAATTTGGCTTCAAAATTTTGCCTAAGTAAACTTTTTTAGTAAAATTATTTTTGCAAAGCCTTGTAAGTAAAAGGATTTTTAACAAAATTTAGGATTGCAAAACTTTTCTAAGTGTAAAATGTTTTTTGGTCCAAACGCTTCAACTCTATTTTTTGAAAAAAAACACATTGTCAAAAACATTAAACACTTAGAAGTTTTACAAAAACTGCATCCCTATTAGATATCTGGTTCACCCATGAATATTTTTGATATATGTCAAAGGGGGAGGAAAAGGTCAAAGTTAAGTATTTTATGTATTTTATAACACAATTATTCAGGGGGAGTATGAGAAAAAAATTTATTTATTTTTTGTTCAAAATTACATTGGTCTTATACTTTATACTGTTCAAAATTGCTATATTTATTTGGTCTTAATCTTATCGCTTAATCTGTTATAATTTTTACTTAACTTTGAATTGTGTTGCCATAAATCAAAAAGGGGGAGATTGTTGGTGCAGGAAGCACCATATCGAACCTTGTTTTAATATTGTCAAAGGATTCAAAGTTAAGTACTATGTGTGATCTAATAAAGTTACTCAAGTGTGCAGGAAAGTCCTAGGTAATCTAGGCAATAAGTCCTGGCCGTAGGCTGAGCAACTAAGTCCTGACATAAAGTTGGGCAATAAGTCATGGTCGTGGACTGGGCACCGAAGACCTGGTTCGAGGAATTGGGCACTAAGACCTGGCCGAGGGCTTGGCACCGAAGACCTGGTTCGAGGAATTGGGCACTAAGACCTGGCCGAGGGCTGGGCACCGAAGATCTGCTCGGAAGGTGGGCACTAAGACCTGGTCGTGGATTGGGCACGAAGACCTGGTGAGTAAAGCTGGGCAAAAGTCCAACCGGAGGAGCCGGTTGGCAAAAGGTAAATTCTCCTGAGAGGAGTAAGTGAGGACACATTCCCCGTAGGAGGGAACATTAGGCGTCGGTTCGACCTAGGGTTTCATTTGGGAGACCCGAAGTCAGAACCAAGACAGCTAAGGCTGTATAAACCTAACATTTCTTGCCTTGTTTGTTGTGGAACTAACCTTGGATGCAGGGATCAAAGGAACGTGTTTCTGTAGCTCAGAACACCCCAAAGGAGAGGGGCAGCAGCTGGGCTAAGCGCCCGGGAGGTCCCGGGTGCCCAAGGTCAAAGCCAAACGAGTAGTTGAGCAAGAATCGCTTCGGAAGCTCACTGGGCCAGGCGCCCTCAAGCTCCCGGGCGCCCTGATGGACCCGAAGGAAAAAGTATTAAGATACTTCGATCCGATTGGGGTGGTGAATACTTAAGTCAAGAGTTTCAAGATTATCTTAGGGACAATGGGATATTGTCTCAATGGACTCCGCCATATACACCACAGCATAATGGTGTATCTGAGAGGCATAACCAAACCTTGATGGACATGGTTAGATCTATGATGAATCGTGCAACTCTTCCAAGATCCTTTTGGGGCTATGCGCTTAAGACAGCTGTTTACTTGCTAAACAGAGTCCCGGCCAAGGTAGTCTCTACTACTCCATATGAGACGTGGAATAGTAAGAAACCTCATTTATCTCACCTAAAGATATGGGGTTGTCCTGCTTATGTAAAGCAGACTGTATCAGACAAATTGGATGCTAAGTCTAATAAATGTCTATTTATTGGATACCCTAAGGAAATGAAGGGTTACCAATTCTATCATCCCTTGGAACAAAAGGTGTTTGTTTCAAGGCATGCTGTATTTCTAGAAAAAGAATTCTTTTACAAGAAAACAGTGGGAGTAGCATTGAACTTGAAGTAGTTCAAGAAACTCCAATAGACATTACAGACACACCTAGTCTAGACCCACAACCAATAGCTCATAATGATGAGCTATAAGATGAACCTAAAACAACACCACTTCTTCGTAGGTCTGATAGAACACGCAATATTCCAGAGAGATACGGATTTCTCATAAGTGAATCGAACGACGTGTTACTCATTAACGATGACGAACCTATCAGTTATGAAGATATTCTGAAAAATTCAGAATGGGATAAATGGCTTGAAGCCATGAAGTCAGAAATGGATTCCATGTACGAAAATCAAGTATGGGACTTGGTTAACCCACCTGAAGGGATTAAGCCCATAGGGTGCAAGTGGGTTTTCAAGAAGAAAACCGACATGGAAGGTAATGTTGTTACCTTTAAGGCTAGATTAGTGGCAAAAGGATATCGTCAGAAACAAGGAATTGATTATGACAAAACCTATTCGCTAGTAGCTATGCTTAAATCCATTCGGATGCTCCTGGCCATAGCAGCTCATTATGATTATGAGATATGGCAAATGGATGTGAAAACAGCTTTCCTTAATGAAAATTTGCTTGAGGATGTATACATGGTACAACCTGAAGGTTTCACATCGGTTAATAAAACCAAAGTATGCAAGCTTCGACGATCCGTATATGGATTAAAGCAAGCATCCAGGAGCTAGAACATCCGTTTTGATGAGACAATCAAAGAGTTTGATTTCTCACAAAATCCTGACAAACCTTGTGTGTACAAGAAGGTTAGTGGGAGTGCAGTCGTATTTCTAGTGTTATATGTTGATGACATATTACTCATAGGAAACGATATATCAGTTTTACAGTCAGTTAAAATTTGGTTGTCCAAAACATTCACCATGAAAGACCTGGGAGAAGCAACCTATATCCTTGGGATTAGAATCTATAGAGATAGATCAAAATGGTTGCTTGGTCTTTCGCAGTCTACATATATAGACCGAGTGCTAGAAAGGTTTAGCATGTCGGAATCCAAGAAAGGTTACCTTCCCATCAGGCATGGGATCAACCTTTCGAAGTCTATGTGTCCGCGCACAGAAGACGAGAGATTTGCATGAATAAGATTCCTTATGCATCCGCGATAGGATCTATCATGTATGCTATGTTATGTACTAGGCTCAATGTATCGTATGCTCTGAGCGTCACAAGCAGATACCAGTCTGATCCAGGAATGGATCATTGGGCGGCTGTCAAGACAATCCTCAAGTACTTGAGAAGAACTAAGGATGTGTTCCTAATATATAGAGAAGGTGATATGATAATACGTGGGTATACAGCTGCCAGTTTCCAGACAGATAAGGATGACTCCAAATCTCAGTCCGGATACATATTTATTTTGAATGGAGGCGCAATAAGTTGGATGAGTTCCAAGCAAGACACCGTAGCGGATTCTACCACGGAAGCGGAATATATTTCAGCTTCGGAAGCAGCAAAGGAAGCAGTCTGGATCAAGAAGTTTGTCTCAGAACTTGGTGTGGTTCCAACCATTGATGAAGCAATACCGGTTTATTGCGACAACAATGGAGCTATTGCACAAGCGAAGGAACCAAGGTCTCATCAGCGATCCAAACATGTGCTTCGCCGCTATCATCTGATCAGAGAGATTACAAGTAGGAATGATATACAAATTGAGAAAATTCCCACTGAAAAGAATATAGCGGATCCTTTAACTAAGGCCTTGCCTCAAAGCAAGTTTGAGGGTCATGTTAGAGCCTGTGGTATTGGATACCGTAGCGATTGGCATTAGGCCAAGTGGGAGTTTGTTAGTGATATGAGAAAAGTGTCCTAAGGCAATCGCCTTATGATTGTAATCATTTATTTTAATAAATAAATATTCACTATTTGAGTATACATATTTATGTATTTGATTGAGATCTTAAACTCATTTACTGAATGTCCGCAATACAATTCACAACATGAGAGAATTTGTGATGAATTCACAACTAGTGATTATCTCTACATGTGCAATTGTGAAGTATTGAAATTGTCCCTAGTCGATGAATTGATAAATACGGACACTATCAATTCTGTTGAGACTAGCATGGGTTATTCTCTAATTAGCTGATTCTCACTGGCTGGTGACATTGAGATGTCTGGAGATAAACATGAATGCTAGTTAAGGGAACTAGTTCATTGGAGTGACTGACTGTAAAACTTCATATGGTAGTATACATATAGATATGTCAGTGAAGTTCTTACTGCAGCTTAAGTGCGATGTTCCTTTGACTTGCGGTGTTCAAGTCATCTTGGTCATGGAGACTTATACTTTGACATCTTAAGCAAGCATCTCCAAGGAGGTGTGGACCCAGGATGATTGGGTATAAGCCGAAGTGCCCGAAGATGTTTGAACAGCCTACAAAGGATTCACCACTCCTTGCGAGGAGATGTATACCTGAGGCCTATCGTCGGATTGTTACTCGAAGCCTCTGGCCAGAGCATGACATGTTCAGAGTATGAATTTCTTAAATACATGAGAATAATTAGAATCCGTAGGACGAGAAAACGTTACTTGGGCTAGGTGTGACGTAGTCAGCCTAGTGGGGACTGACACACATAGACCATGTCCTGAACCAAGTGGGTATAAGATGGTGAAAGGAATGGGGCACGATTCATTATAGCTGCTTAAGAGTTTCAGAATTGTTTCTGAGGTCAACCGTTGATCTTTCGATTAATTGGTGATCATGATGTACTACTAGGTGCCACTCATGATCGTTCTATAATTAATTGATTAATTATAGACGACCAACATAAATCGAAAGCCTATTTAGTCACACGCACTACGAGTAATCCGAGGGATTTAAAACAAGTTAAAAATTGGATTTTCCAATCAAGAGAGATTAGGTTTGGTTAAGCCAAACGATATGTCGAATCTGAATTTTTCAGAGACGCATCGGAAGCGTAAAATGGCTAAGTCTTTTGAAGACTTAATAGATGAATTAAATAAGTTTAATTCATTGTGGCGTGGCTTGGATGGGCCGGCCAAAGAGGGTCTCTATCCTCTTTGCTTGGCCGACCACAACAAAGGGAGAGAACCAAGTGTGGTTTGTTTTATAAAATTATGGAAGATATAAATTTTTATATAATAAACCAAGGTTTGGTTTATTTTTCATGGAAATTAAAATGAACAATGGATTAGTTTATTTTATTATATAAAATCAATCATGGATTGATTTACCATGATAAGAAAATTTATTCCATAAGAAAAAAGAGACTTGGCGGTTTAGAGGCCACTATATAAAGGACCCAAGGCAAGGCTTGGAAATCAATCGAAGTATTCTTGCCTGGGCTCTCTCCCTCTCCTCCCTTCTTTCTCTTGGCCGGCCACAAGGCTCTTCTCCCTTCTTCTTGCCGTGAGCACAAGGAGAAGCACCGAGGCGACGAAGTTCTTCCGTTGGGACGATCTTCCTCTCCAGCCATCATCACCTTGGGATTGGGCGCAAGTCATCTTCGTCCTTCTCGCCGGAATTGTGATTCCGGCCAACCTTGGTAGTGAGTTTTTCCGATGTGATTACTTCTCTCTTGGTTTTCTTGTCGCATTCTCAGAGAATCTAGTAGTTCTCGAGAACACGAAACTCGTGGCTTTGCGAAGTCATCCCGAAGATACTCGACGTGGACGCGAATAGAGGCGGAGCTTCCGAGGGACGCTTACGGTTGGATCTCGTCCCTTCCATCGAGTTACGCGAGGTAATACGTAAATTAGTTTACGTTTCTGCAAAATTTAAAATATATGATCATGTCTATACAAGATAAAGTTGCATGCTTAGATGTGTGGTTAAATAATTTGAGAAATTATTTATGTTAAACCTTCCGCTGCACGTAATTAATTTTAAAATTACGAACCCGCATCCATGTCAACATGCACCCGGTCCCAACAAGTGTCAACATACGAAGCTTGAGATAAGCACAACATCCTTTTCTTGCGATCCCTTATAACTTTGATCCCAAGAATATGTCCAGCTTCTCCTAAGTCCTTCATATCAAACTGCTTGGACAACCATACCTTTACGTCTAACAACACATTGACATTGTTGTCAATGAGCAAAATGTCATCTACGTATACTACAAGAAATACCACTACACTTCCGTCACTCCTCTTGTATACACAAAACTCATCCGGACTTAGTATGAATCCATAAGAGTGGACTACCTTATCAAACCGAATGTTCCAAGATCTTGAAGCTTGTTTCAATCCATAAATGGACCGATTAAGCTTGCACACAAGATGTTCTTTGTCCTTTGCAATGAATCCCTCTAGTTGCTTCATATGAATGTTTTCTTCATGACTTTCATTAAGGAAAGCTGTCTTGAAATGCATTTGTCAAACCTCATAATCCATGTGACCAGCAATAGACAAGAGAATCCGGATAGACTTAAGCATGACTATCGGCGAAAAGGTTTCCTCATAATCGAACCCCTCTTTCTGAGTATACCCCTTCTCAACAAACCTCGCTTTAAAGGTTTCCACCTTTCCGTCTGATCCTCTCTTCCTTTTGTAGACCCATTTACATCCAATGGTTTTTACACCATCCGATGGTTCTACAAGCTCCCAGACTTGGTTAGAATTCATAGATTCTATCTCAGAGTTCATCGCCTTTTGCCAAGATATCGGATCTTTATCTTGGAATGCTTCGTCATAGTTCCAAGGGCTAGGTTCATGTTCTCTAGGGAATACGTCCGAAGATACTCCCAAAAATATGAATCTATCAGGTTATCTAACAACCCTCCCACTATGACGAGGTACTACTGTTGGGTATGGCTTGGCGGGTTTCCTTAGCGAAAACTTGGTCATCTTTGAGAACCTCTCCATATCTACAGATTAAAAATTAATCCGAATGGAGATCCATCTCCCAACGAGCATCTCGTGCCGTAACGAACTATCCAAATTACAACTTGGCCAATCACAATGATCAGGCCTTGTAATTTGCTTCCGTTCGATCGTAGAAAAGGCGACGAGTGGATCGCCGGCTTTTGTGTTTATGGTCGGGGTCAAGTTAATTAATTATTGACTATGATTCGAAATCAAAATAATTTAGTAACTAACATAAAATGGCAAGGCAAAGAAAACATGGCACATAATGACATAAGGGAGCTTGGGAAAAAGTTATACCATTCCCGGTCACCTCGCGGCATTCTACCTTATGTCCCTCCCTTCCCGGACGTCATGTGGGTGACGGTCTATCGAGAACCGAGATCACCGAAGGCTTCCAATTAATCTCTTCTACTTCCCTTCCACTTGCGCCAAGAAACCCTAATGCAAAGTGTTGTCGCCGGCCACCTTAGGATGGAAGACAATGATCGAGAAGAGAAAAAGAAGCTCTTCTCTTCCACACAATCCCTAACAGACCTCCTCTTGATCTTCCTATCTCGTGACTCCAAGCGCACAAGGAAATCCGATCTCTCCTTCCTTTCCTCAACCTTGCGGCGGCAAGCACACAAGGAGAAGGAGTTCTCCTCCACCAGCGCCTTCTTCTTCTTACCTCTTGCCGCACACCACAAAGGAGGAAAGGATCTTCCTTGTCTAGTGGTCGCCGACCTCTAAGATGGAGGAAGGAGAAGATGATAAGGAGAGAAAGAAGACACTACTTCCTCTTCCTTCTATTGCCGCGCGTGAGCCCTAGGAGAGAGGGAAGAGAGAGAGAGAGAGAAGAGAGGAGAGAAAATCGGATTGGATTAATTCATTAAGCCTTGGTTTCACGATCTCATAGGGTATTTATAGGGCTAAGGTATGGACCAAGAGGAGGAGTTGGTTCTTGACCCACCAATGGATCTAAACCCGATCCATTAACTAAGATCCATTCCACTAAAGGATCTTAATTGAACTTCCTCACCAACCCTTATATTTTCATATGGGCTCCACATATTATGAGTCATCCATCCCCCTAGTGTTTAAGATCTCGAATGCCTGTTAATTAATTTAAATTATTGACAATTCAAATTAATTAACTTTTGGGTCCCTGACTAGTACCACTTAACCTAATCATCATGTCGGATCAAATCCATCTGCAGGGTTTAGCATGATGAACCTTTTGAGCACATCAAGGGGGCATCATCAACCCGACTCACCGCGACACAGATTCCGTCAATAAATAACAGCACATCATATTACTAATATTATCTCCCAACTTACCGGGCCTATCGATCAAATAGAATAGATCTCGCCCATTGGCAAATCAAAGAAATAATAATTAATAATATATGTCCGTTATTATATTGGGATTAAGGGATCGTACTCCATAATAAAATCTGATGTCCTATCCAATTATCGAGTCAGTACAAATTGAATAACCTCGGGTTTTGGTCCTGCTCAATGTACTCAAAGCACACTAGTGTAATTCTAAAGTCAAGACCAACCACACCTAATTACACTACAACCATCCCGATGGTTTGTCCAATTCCATCTCGGTTGTGAGCCTCTACTTATACTAGGCAAGGAACTGATAACATGATCTTCTGTGTGACACCACACACCATGTTATCTATAATGCATAGTAATGGACTTTATGCATGTACTAATATAAATAGGCACCTAGTGTAGTTGTGATTCTCTTTTCAAAAATGAAGATGTTCATATAAAAAAATCATGTCTTTCAGTATACACATCTTACAATCTCCCACTTATACATAAAGACCTTGTTGTTCTCTCACTGCCTTACATCTGACTCCCATATCCTCCACATGTCTATCAATAGCTCTAGCAGGAAGAGCATTAGTGAAAGGATCTTCTAGGTTGTCCTCTGATGAAATCTTACCGACAACCACTTCTCCTCACTTCATGATTTCTCGTATCTAGTGGAGTCCACCATGCATTTCTACTTGACACTCCTCCAAACAATGGCTCCACCTCCTATAGTAAACACAAACTCCGAGGTAGACTTACTCTTGTCCCTGTCTGACTGGAAATCTGAGTCAATATAACCCATAGGGACTAATTGGTTTGCCCAGTAAAGCAGCATATAATCCCTAGTCCACCTCAAGTATTTCAATATATGATTTACCGTAGTCCAATGTCCCTATCCAGGGTTACTCTGATATCTGCTGACCATGCCCACGGCAAAACAGATATCTGGTCTCGTGCACAACATAGCATACATGAGGCTTCCTACTATCGAAGCATAAGGAACTGCCTTCATTTCCTCTATATCCTTTGATGTTTTTGGACACATCTCCTTGGATGAGGAACTACATGCCTGAAGGGTAAGAAACCCTTCTTGGAGTTTTTCATGCTAAAACAAGACAAGACAATGTCAACATACGAAGCATGGGATAAGCACAACATCTTTTTCTGGTGATCTCTTATGACCTTGATCCCAAGAATGTGTCTCGCTTCTCTTAAATCTTTCATATCAAACTGCTCTGATAGCCAGACCCTTAAGTCTGATAACACTTTGACATTGTTGCCAATTAACAAAATGTAACACCCCACTAAAATTCCCTTCAATATTATCTCCAATATTGAGTAGGATTATGAATAATAGCCATATCGAGTATGATTCATGAATGATAGTTAGAGTTGTGGGAATTTTAGTGTAAGTGTTAATAGGCTTTATATGGGCTCTAAATGGTGGAAATCCCTAATGGGTCTTAAATAGCACTTCATTAGTTATCTTAATGGGCCCCATGAGGATAAAAGAAATAACACATCATGTAATGAGCATTACCTTAAATGGGCTTGCAAAA
This sequence comes from Boesenbergia rotunda, assembly GCA_024364735.1. Lineage (NCBI taxonomy): Eukaryota > Viridiplantae > Streptophyta > Magnoliopsida > Zingiberales > Zingiberaceae > Boesenbergia > Boesenbergia rotunda. The sequence goes on from JAGFNQ010002520.1 coordinate 22,247, forward strand.
GAATAAAAAAAAGTAAAATAAAATAAAATGATGTAGGAGCCAAGGATTGAACCATGGACCTTAGAGATTATGTAAGCCTTAAGAATGCATATGTAACCAATTCACCTTGCAAGGGAGTGCTATTAGGAGGATAAAGGAAATTGTAGATAAGTGTAAGGATAAGGGAGATGAAGAGGCACCATGGGAGATGAAGAGTCACCATGGGAGATGAAGAGTCACCATGGAAGGGGAAGGGTCACCATGGAAAGTGAAGAGGCATACCTCTTCATTTACTATAAGAAGATGAGGAAAGAAGGAAAAAAGCCATAAGACATCTTCTCCTCTTCTTATTGCCGAAAATACCAAGCCCTTTCTCCATCAAGAAAATTCTCTCCAAGAAGATCTAGAGAAGGCTTTGTGTTTGTGAAGCAAAGGAAGATCCAAGGAGCAAGAAGTTCTTTCTTTCTCCTTCTAGGTGATATATAGTGTTTGAGAATCTTTAGCACAAGTGTAAGACTCCCCTCACCTGCAACATAATAGTTTATATATGGTTTATTCATGTTCTTGTATGTTGTTGCGATGTGTTGCTAAAAATCATGAAGTTTTCCCTATAGGTAAGTTTCGGACCAAGCATGGATTTAGGGCTTAGGTTTGTGTTTGATGCTATCTAATGACTCCAATGTTTTCTTGATGTTATGTCATGAGTTATGATGTAAAAAGATGGAGCAAAAAGACCCTTAAAAGTTTAGGCCAAGGCTCTCATGAAGCCATAGACTTTTGGCCACAAGAGGATGTTTGGGTTCTTTTTGACTAGATAATGTTTTAATTCCTTGTTAATGTTGGTTTGAGGGTTTTATATATATTTGTAGGCCATATTTCCCCTCTGAACATGTTGGATTAATACCCTAAATAAGGGGAAAAAGAAAGAAAAAGAAGAGTTAAAGATGTCATGTTACTTGCTAATGATTCCTAGTGTTAGGATATGTATTATATGTATGTAGTATAAATCAATTGCTCTTGTTTTTGTCATTTTCATGTTGATATGAACCTTAGGAGTTTCTGATCAGTTTCTTAAATTAGGTTTTAGGATGGGTTAAGGTCACTACCTCACTTGATAATGTCTCTTTGTAATAGGATATTCAATGTATGCATGTTGTATGAGTTGTGTGATGTTGTGTTATGTTTTTATGCCATGATAACCCTATGTAAATGTGTTGACCAGTAGAGTATATGTTGAATTAGGCTGGAATTAAAGGTATCCATGTTTCATTAGGCCATGATGGATGAAACGAAAAATGGAACAAGTTCCCTAGATGTATTATCCTTAGTCTTAAATTGAACATTATGTGTTTTAAGAATCATGAATGATAAGTTGGCATGTTATGAATTTCCTTACCATGAAATTATGTTTTCTCCATGCCATGTTCATGCTTGAAAGTTATGATGATATTTATGCTTTGAATGTATACCCATGACATGCATGATATTATGAATAAAAGAATGTCTAAAGAGCAATTGCTAAGAAAAGAAAAGAAATGATGAATGCTATGCTAAAGAGCAATTGCTATGGAAAGAAAAGAAATCATGTATGCTATTTTACTTTATGTATCGGCTTGTACCGGATCTTGAAAAAGGTCCAAGGGATGAGCACCTTAAGAACGCCCCGGTTCTGGACTACCGCAGCTGTCCCTAGGCACCAAGGTTGCCTAGTACCTTAGTAGGTCGAGATTAGCTACCTCGTACTCTACTAAGGAATGAGCGCAAATGATGAATGGGTACAAGCTAGGGATCCCAATGATGATGATATGTTGATGTTCAAGTATTATTTTATATATTTTTTCAAAAGAGCATCTTTAATGATTATGCACATGTTTATGTTTAATGATATTGCATATGCTATGTTTAATGTTTATGCACATGTTAAGTTGAATGATATTGCATATGCTATGTTTAATTTTTATTCACTTATTTATGTCATGATTATGTTTTAAAGATTATGCAAATGTTAAGTGTTTATGCATACGTGCTTCAGATGTTTTAAGTATTTATTCATGTTATATGTTTATGTCAAATGATGTAGATTTCTAATCATATGTGATGTACGGATTTTATGAGTAAGTAAGGAGCTTACTAAGCATTTTATGCTTATAGTCTACCTTCTTATGTTGCAGATCAAACTAGAGGTTTCTAAAGAAGGGAAGCAGCAGGAGGGCATATGTGTGTGTGGCAGTGACTTGGCAGAACGATCCTACTGTTGTCTTTACTCTTACTTATGGACTTATTTCTCATGGACTTAATGTTGCTACTTATAAATACATGTGTTAGTTCTTATGTTTATGCTTAGTACTTGTTGGAGTTGAAGTTCCTTATGATATGCATGCTAATGTAGAACTATATTCTCTCTTGATAGATATGTTATGCTATGATTCACATGCTTAAAGTAGTTTAGTTAGAAAGAAATTTATCCAATTGCATATGTTCATGATTTAGTATTATTTCCGCTGCTATAAGTTACACTTCATATGCAATAATGTACGAATGAAAGAGAAAAAAAAGTAACGCATCGCTCACGTAAGGGGCGGGCGTTACAGCTTGGTATCAGAGCAGTTTGACATCTCACTACACACACATCAAGTCTGCATCCTGCCGCTTCCAAGTAAGATCTTACCTTACATGATTTATGTATGTTGCTTTATGTTTACTTATGATAGGAATGTTTCTGGACTAACCATACAAGTAGATGTGATACCCTCTATGGTTCTAGAACGATAAGGAATATTTATCACTAAGTATACAAATACAAAATTATGGAATCATGTTTTTACCTAGGAATGGAAACTTAGGGTAATACCTTACCTTACCTTATAATGAAAAAGATGATACAAATGCATGTATATACATGAAAATGATGAAAATGATAAATGATCTTATACTAGCTTGTTGTCGTAATATGAGAACAGCATGGCTAGAAAAAGTACTAGAATTAATGATACCGTACCTCAGCCTGACCTGACGCACCTAGTGACAGAACTCCAGCGTCAACTCACCGAGCAGCAGTAGACCATCAACACCTTGATGAGTCAGCAAGTAAATACTACCGTTCCATCTGTGAACCAGACGGTGACACCTGTAGTGCCTCCGACTCCGCCAGCACCCCGACAGGCCCTGCCACCGGAATGCGACCGGAAGCTTACTTAATCCAGTGGCAGAGACTGAAGCCGGAAACTTTTATGGGTGCTTGCGAACCGTGGGATGCTCAGGCCTGGCTCAAGACGGTAGAGAGTACTATGGAGCTGCTGGATAGGCCGGACCACGAGAAGGTCAAGTGTGCATCATTCTGCCTTTCTGGCGACGCCAGAATGTGGTGGGAAAGGGTCAAGGCCAAAAGACCCGTGAACCAGATGAAATGGACGGACTTCGAATCAGAATTTTACGAGGAGTTCTTCCACATGCGGGTCACCAACAAACACTACAATGAGTTTACGAATTCCATCAAGGCGATCTGTCAGTCAGTGAAGCGGTCAAGAGATTCAACAGGCTGGCTCGCCTATGCCCCGAGTTCGTCAAGATGGAGAAAGAAAAGGTCTGCCTGATGCTGAAAATGTTGTGGCCCGAGATAGCTCTGAATGTGGCCAGCGGAGTTAACCGACCGCAGACCACAGAGGAGCTGTTTAGTAGCGCCTTGATCACCGAGCATTATCTGAACAGTATTAATCAGCAGAAGGAGATGCCGACAGAGAACAAGAACCAAGCCAACTCTGGAGGTCAGCACACGGGCACCAGCTGGAAAGGGAACCGCAACAACAGGAAGAAATGGAACGATCCTAAGGGTGGTCCAGCGAACAAGAAGCCCAAGATCAACTCATGCGCGAAATGTGGAAGTAGGCATCTTGGAGAATGTCACAGAGGTACAAATAAATGCTACACCTATGGGTTGGAAGGACACAGGGCCTTCAACTGTCCTATTAAGCCTCAAGCACCATCTCAGCAGCTGATCCAGCACCAGGGTGCCCCTGCCCAACTGCATTAAATGCAAGCTACACTGGAAGGTCCTCAGATAAGTCAAGGCAGATTGGAAGCCCTGCTAGTTCCGACGAACGCTAGGGTTTTCTCACTTACCAAGGAGGACACAGCGAATGTTTTGACGGTTGTTACAGGTCAGATCTTTATTTACAGTCAGCATGCTACTGTGTTATTTGACACTGGAGCAACGCATTCGCTTATTTCCATGCCTTACTCTAAGAAGATAGACATACCTCTACAAGTTCTAGACTGTAAATTTCTAACAACCCTACCTTCGGGAGAAACAATGGCATCCACCCACGTGTTGTGTGCAGCACCAATCAGAATCGCAGAAAGAGATCTCTATTGCGACCTGATAGTACTCGACATGCAAGATTATGATACAATACTGGGTATGGATTTTTTGAGCAAATACAGTGCTTCTATCGAGTGTCATAAGTGAAAAGTGGTATTCCAACCTGAAGCGGAACCTATGTTTGAATTCATCGGAGAGCCAAGGAAGAGAACCGGGGAAATTCTTATCGGCTCTAAAGGCGTAGAAGATGCTAGCGAAAGGATACACTGGTTTTCTGGCATATGTGGTCAGCACCACCCAAACAAAGGATCAGAAACTAAGTGATGTCAGAGTGGTATGCAAATATCCGGAGGTATTCCCAGACGATCTACCAGGATTGGCCCCGGACAGAGAAATCGAATTTGAGATCGAACTGATTCCTGGCACTAAATCGATCTCCAAGGCACCTTACCGTATGTCGCCAGCTGAGTTGAAGGAGCTTCAAGGACAGCTGCAGGAGTTACTCGACAAGGGTTTTATTCGCCTGAGTCACTCTCCATGGGGAGCTCCGGTACTGTTCGTGAAAAAGAAAGATGGAACTATGTGCCTGTGCATAGATTATCGAGCTCTAAATAATGTGACAATTAAGACCAACTAAAGGGAGCTACCGTCTTTTCGATGATCAATCTTAGATCAGGTTACCATCAAGTTAAAGTGAAACCAGACGATATCCCGAAGACGGCTTTCCGGACTAAATACGGACACTTTGAATTCGTTGGCATGCCCTTCGGAGTAACTAATGCTCCCGCCATGTTTATGGACCTGATGAATCGGGTATTCTTGGCATTCCTTGACAAGTTTTTGATCGTCTTCATCGACAATATCCTCATCTATTTGAGATTTCGAGGAGGTGGGAAAAAGAGAGAAGAGATAAAAGATGATAAAGTAATGAGTGGAAAAATGACTAAGATCATAAGATAACTGAGGGAGTAATTGGATACATGTTTTTATGGCTAGAGAAGTAAGTGTTGCTGAGAATAGAGCATCAATAAGGACAACAAAGAAATGATCGGTGACATTAGTGGAAGATAACTGTGATATTAATTTTAAGTTCAAGGACGAACATTCCAAAGGTATGGAAAATTGTAACACCCCACTAAAATTCCCTTCAATATTATCACCAATATTGAGTAGGATTATGAATAATAGCCATATCGAGTATGATTCATGAATGATAGTTAGAGTTGTGGGAATTTTAGTGTAAGTGTTAATAGGCCTTATACGGGCTCTAAATGGTGGAAATCCCTAATGGGTCTTAAATAGCACTTCATTAGTTATCTTAATGGGCCCCATGAGGATAAAGAAATAACACATCATGTGGGCCTTACCTTAGATGGGCTTGCAAAAGAATAAAAAAAAAGTAAAATAAAATAAAATGATGTAGGAGCCAAGGATTGAACCTTGGACCTTAGAGATGATGTAAGCCTTAAGAATGCATATGTAACCAATTCACCTTGCAAGGGAGTGCTATTAGGAGGATAAAGGAAATTGTAGATAAGTGTAAGGATAAGGGAGATGAAGAGGCACCATGGGAGATGAAGAGTCACCATGGAAGGGGAAGGGTCACCATGGAAAGTGAAGAGGCATACCTCTTCATTTACTATAAGAAGATGAGGAAAGAAGGAAAAAGCCATAAGACATCTTCTCCTCTTCTCATTGCCGAAAATACCAAGCCCTTTCTCCATCAAGAAAATTCTCTCCAAGAAGATCTAGTGAAGGCTTTGTGTTTGTGAAGCAAAGGAAGATCCAAGGAGCAAGAAGTTCGTTCTTTCTCCTTCTAGGTGATATATAGTGTTTGAAAATCTTTAGCACAAGTGTAAGACTCCCCTCACCTTCAACATAATAGTTTATATATGGTTTATTCATGTTCTTGTATGTTCTTGCGATGTGTTGCTAAAATTCGTGAAGTTTTCCCTATAGGTAAGTTTCGGCCCAAGCATGGATTTAGGGCTTAGGTTTGTGTTTGATGCTATCTAATGACTCCAATGTTTTCTTGATGTTAAGTCATGAGTTATGATGTAAAAAGATGGAGCAAAAAGACCCTTAAATGTTTAGGCCAAGGCTCTCATGAAGCCATAGACTTTTTGGCCACAAGAGGATGTTTGGGTTATTTTTGACTAGCTAATGTTTTAATTCCTTGTTAATGTTGGTTTGAGGGTTTTATATATATTTGTAGGTCATATTTCCCCTCTGAACATGTTGGGTTATTACCCTAAATAAGGGGGAAAAGAAAGAAAAAGAAGAGTTAAAGATGTCATGTTACTTGCTAATGCTTCCTAGTGTTAGGATATGTATTATATGTATGTAGTATAAATTAATTGCTCTTGTTTTTGTCATTTTCATGTTGATATGAACCTTAGGAGTTTCTGATCAGTTTCTTAAATTAGGTTTTAGGATGGGTTAAGGTCACTACCTCACTTGATAATGTCTCTTTGTAATAGGATATTCAGTGTATGCATGTTGTATGAGTTGTGTTATGTTTTTATGTCATGATAACCCTATCTAAAAGTGTTGACCAGTAGAGTATATGTTGAATTAGGGTGGAATTAAAGGTATCCATGTTTCATTAGGCCATGATGGATGAAAAGAAAAATGGAACAAGTTCCCTAGATGTATTATCCTTAGTCTTAAATTGAACATTATGTGTTTTAAGAATCATGAATGATAAGTTGGCATGTTATGAATTTCCTTACCATGAAATTATGTTTTCTTCATGCCATGTTCATGCTTGAATGTTATGATGATATTTATGCTTTGAATGTATACCCATGACATGCATGAAATTATGAATAAAAGAATGTCTAAAGAGCAATTGCTAAGAAAAGAAATGATGAATGCTATGCTAAAGAGCAATTGCTATGGAAAGAAAAGGAATCATGTATGCTATTTTACTTTATGTATCGGCTTGTACCGGATCTTGAAAAAGGTCCAAGGGATGAACACCTTAAGATGGCCTCGGTTCTGGACTACCGCAGCTGTCCCTAGGCACCAAGGTTGCCTAGTACCTTAGTAGGTCGGGATTAGCTACCTCGTACTCTACTAAGGAATGCGCGCAAATGATGAATGGGTACAAGCCAGGGATCCCAATGATGATGATATGTTGATGTTCAAGTATTATATTATATATTTTTTCAAAAGAGCATCTTTAATGTTTATGCACATGTTTATGTTTAATGATATTGCATATGCTATGTTTAATGTTTATGCACATGTTATGTTGAATGATATTGCATATGCTATGTTTAATATTTATGCACATGTTTATGTCATGATTATGTTTTAAAGATTATGCAAATGTTAAGTGTTTATGCTTACGTGCTTCAGATGCTTTAAGTATTTATTCATGTTATATGTTTATGTCAAATGATGTAGATTTCTAATCATATGTGATGTACGGATTTTGTGAGTAAACAAGTGGCTTACTAAGCATTTTATGTTTATAGTCTACCTTCTTATGTTGCAGATCAAACTAGAGGTTTCTAAAGAAGGGAAGCAGCAGGAGGGCATGTGTGTGTGTGGCAGTGACTTGGCAGAACGATCCTACTGTTGTCTTTACTCTTACTTATGGACTTATTTCTCATGGACTTAATGTTGCTACTTATAAATACATGTGTTAGTTCTTATGTTTATGCTTACTACTTGTTGGAGTTGAAGTTCCTTATGATATGCATGCTAATGTAGAACTATATACTCTCTTGATAGATATGCTATGCTATGATTCATATGCTTAAAGTAGTTTAGTTAGAAAGAAATTTATCCAATTGCATATGTTCATGATTTAGTATTATTTCCGCTGCTATAAGTTACGCTTCATATGCAATAATGTACAAAAGAAAAAAAAAATAACGCGTCGCTCACGTAAGGGGCGGGCGTTACACAAAATGTCATCTACATAAAGTACAAGAAACACTACTATGTTTCCGTCACATCTCTTGTATACACATGACTCATCCGAGCTCTGAGTAAATTCATATGACTGGATTTCTTCATCAAAGCGGATGTTCCAAGATCATGAAGCTTGTTTCAATCCATAAATGGATTGATTAAGCATGCATACTAGATGTTCTTTGCCCTCTGCAATGAACCCTTCTGGTTGCTGCATGTAGATGGCCTCCTCAAGATATCCGTTAAGGAAAGTTGTCTTGATGTCCATCTGCCATACCTCATAGTCCATATGAGCAACAATAGATAAGAGAATTCGGATTGACTTAAGCATGGCTATTGGCGATAAGGTCTCCTCATAATCGATACCCTCTTTCTGAGTGTACCTTTTGTTAGGACCGGGTGTATGTTGACATGGATACAGATTCGTAATTTTAAAATTTAATTACGTGCAGCAGAAGGTTTAGCATAAATAATTTCTCAAATTATTTTAACCACGTATCTAGTATGCAACATTATGTTGTGGAGACATGATCATATATTTAAAATTTTGCAGAAAGTAAACTAATTTACTTAATACCTCGCGTAACTCGTAGAAAGGGACGAGATCCAACCGTAGCATCCCTTGGAAGCTCCACCTCTATTCGCGTCCACGCCGAGTTTTCTTTGGGATGACTTCGCAAAGCCACGAGTTTCGTGCCGACAAGAACTACTAGATTCTCCAAAGGCATGACAAGAATACCAAGAGAGAAATGGAAAACTAACCACCAAACGAAGAACAGAATCAAGATTCCGGGAGGAAGGAAGGAGTTGCGCCCGCTTCTTCTTCTTCTTCGACAGCTTCTTGGTGGAGGAAGCTCATGGCAACCAAAGGGAGGGCCTCTAGGGCCGGCGCCACTAGAGGAGGGAGAGGGAGAGTAGGAGAGGAAGAGAGGCTAGGCAAGAATCCTTGATCTCTTGGATTAATTTCCAAGCCTTGCCTTGGTACCTTTATATAGTAGTCTCTTAATCGCCAAGTCTCCTTTTAACGGAATAAATTTTCATAAGAAATTTATCTTATAAATTTTTCTATGAATTTTTCTGTTATGCCAAGTTTTTATTATAACTTTATTTATAATAAAAACAACAATGTCTCCCTTTTTATTATGGAAAGAAATTTCTTTATATAAATTTTTTTATATAAATTTCTTTATCATGGTAAATCAATCCATTATTGATTTTATAAAATAAAATAAACCAATCCATGGTTCATTTTAATTTCCATGAAAAATAAATTTCTTTATATAAATTTCTTTATCATGGTAAATCAATCCATTATTGATTTTATAAAATAAAATAAACCAATCCATGGTTCATTTTAATTTCCATGAAAAATAAACCAAACCTTGGTTTATTATAAAATTTATATCATCCATAATTTTATAAAACAAACCACGCGCGGTTTATTTTATAATTTGAACCAAACAATTTGGTTCTCCCTTTTTATTGTGGCCGGCCAAACAAAGAGGGTGGGGACCCTCTTTGGCCGACCAAACCAAGCCATGACCTCACGAATTAAACTCATTTAATTCGTCCAATAAGTCTTCAAAAGACTTAGCCATTTTATGCTTCCGATGCGTCTCTGAAAAATTCAGATTCGACTTATCTCTCTTGATCGGAAAATCCAATTTTCAACCCGTTTTAAATCCCTCGGATTACTCGTAGTGCGTGTGACTAAATAGGCTTTCGATTTATGTTGGCCGTCTATAATTAACCAATTATAGAACGATCATGAGTTGCACCTAGTAGTACATCATGATCCCCAATTAATCGAAAGATCAACGGTTGACCTCAGAAATTATTCTGAAACCCTTCAGCAGCTCTAATGAATCGTGCCTCATTCCCTTCACCATCTTATACCCACTTGGTTCAGGACACGGTCTATTTGTGTCAGTCCCCACTAGGCTGATTACGTCACACCTAGCCCAAGTAATGTATTTCTCGTCCAACGGATTCTAATTACTCTCATGTCTTTAAGAGATTCATACTCTGAACATGTCATGCTTTGGCCAGAGGCTTCAAGTAACAATCCGACGATAGGCCTTGGGTATACATCTCCTCGCAAGGAGTGGTGAATCCTTTGTAGGCTGTTCAAACATCTTCGGGTACTTCGGCTTATACCCAACCATCCCGGGTCCACACCTCCCTGGAGATGCTTGCTTAAGATGTCAAAGTATAAGTCTCCATGACCAAGATGACTTGAACACCGCAAGTCAAAGGAATATCGCACTTAAGCTACAGTATGAACTTCATTGACAAATCTATATGTAGATTACCATATGAAGTTTTACAGCTAGTCACTCCAATGAACTAGTTCCCTTAACTAGCATTCATGTTTATCTCCAGACATCCCAATGTCACCAGCCAGTGAGAATCAGCTGATTAGAGAATAACCCATGCTAGTCTCAACAGAATTGATATTGTCCGTATTTATCAATTCATCGACTAGGGACAATTTCAATACTTCACAATTGCACATGTAGAGATAATCACTAGTTGTGAATTCATTACAAATTCTCTCATGCTGTGAATTGTATTGCGGACATTCAGTAATGAGTTTAAGATCTCAATCAAATACACAAACATGTATACTCAAATAGTGAATATTCATTTATTAAAATAAATGATTACATTCATAAGGCGATTGCCTTAGGACACTTCTCTCAGAATACTAACAAACTCCCACTTGGCCTAATGTCAATCGCTACGGTATCCAATACCACCGGCTCTAACATGACCCTCAAACTTGCTTTGAGGCAAGGCCTTAGTTAAAGGATCCGCTAAATTCCTTTCAGTGGGAATTTTCTCAATTTGTATATCATTCCTACTTATAATCTCTCTGATCAGATGATAGCGGCGAAGCACATGTTTGGATCGATGATGAGACCTTGGTTCCTTTGCTTGTGCAATAGCTCCATTGTTGTCGCAGTAAACCGGCACTGCTTCATCAATGGTTGGAGCCACACCAAGTTCTGAGACAAACTTCTTGATCCAGACTGCTTCCTTTGCTGCTTCCGAAGCTGCAATATATTCCGCATCCGTGGTAGAATCTGCTACGGAGTCTTGTTTGGAACTCTTCCAACTTATTGCGTCTCCATTCAAAATAAATACGTATCTGAACTGAGATTTGGAGTCATCCTTATCTGTCTGGAAACTGGCATCTGTATACCCACGTATTACCATATCACCTTCTCCATATATTAGGAACACATCCTTAGTTCTTCTTAAGTACTTAAGGATTGTCTTGACAGCCGCCCAATGATCCATTCCTGGATCAGACTGGTATCTTCTTGTGACGCTCAGAGCATACGATACATCGGGCCTAGTACATAACATAACATACATGATAGATCCTATCGCGGATGCATAAGGAATCTTATTCATGCAAATTCTCTCGTCTTCTGTGCGCGGACGCATAGACTTTGAAAGGTTGATCCCATGCCTGATGGGAAGGTAACCTTTCTTGGATTCCGACATGCTAAACCTTTTTAGCACTCGGTCTATATATGTAGACTGCGAAAGACCAAGCAATCTTTTTGATCTATCTCTATAGATTCTAATCCAAGGATATAGGTTGCTTCTCCCAGGTCTTTCATGGAGAAAATTTTGGACAACCAAATTATGGGCTTGTGATTCATTACATAGTCCACTTCTAAAAGTCAGGAATTCGTGCTAACAATGACTTTCTGATCTTTAGGACTATAAAACAAATCACCTTTCATTCCTCTAGGATAGCCCACAAACAAGCGAACTTCCGTACGAGATTCCAACTTATCAATGTCTCCCTTTAGCACATGTGCTGAACTACTCCAAATCCGAATATGTCTCAGACTAGGCTTACGCCCATTCCATAATTATGTGGAGTAGAAGGTACTGATTTACAAGGCACCAAGTTCAGAATATACACTGTCATTTCCAGAGCATACCACCAGAATGAATTCGATAATTCAAATAGCCATCATCGATCTAACCATTTCCATAAGAGTCCTATTCGTTCGTTCCGCCACACCGTTCTGTTAGGGTGTACCATATGCAGTCAATTGGGATTGGATCCCAGTCTTTGATAAGTAACTCCTAACTCTCCCATGAGGTACTCACCATCATGATGAGACCATAGTGTCCTGATACTTTTACCATGACGTTTCTCCACATCAGCCTTGTACTCTTTGAACTTGTCAAAGCACTCAGACTTGCGACACATTAAGTAAATGTATCCATATCTCGAATAGTCGTCTATAAATGAAACAAAATATTCAAAGCCACTCTTGCTTGGATAGACATAGGGCCGCACAAATTAGAATGAACCAATTCCAACACTTCTTTGGCTCTATACCCCTTGGCTTTAAAAGGCCTCTTGTGCATTTTTCCTTCCAAGAAATATTCGCAGGTTGAGAAATTTTCCACTACCAATGAACCTAAAGGTCCATCGGCTATCAACCTTTGAATTCTACTCAAGTTAATATGACCCAACCTTAGATGCCAAAGATATATTTGGTTCATTTTGAAGGTTCATTTTTCTTATTAGAATTAAAAAATGTGTTATTAATTTCCATTTGCATTGTGGGAGTTATTGGATTAAGAGTATACAAATTGCCAACCAATGCTCCAGAATAGATAATCACTTTATTATGTTTGATAAAATTCTATCATCAAAAGGAACAGAATATCCATCCATAAATAATTTAGAAACTGAAATCATGTTCTTTCTAAAACAAGGTACGTAAAGATAATTTCTCAAAATCAAAGATTTATTCATAGCAAAAAATAAATGAGCATCTCCTACTACAATAGTTGTCACCTTCGTAGCATTGCTCATATAGAAAGTAATCTCGCCCTCACGTAGTCGTCTGGTTTCCTGGAACCCCTGCAATAAATTGTAGATATGATCAATGGCTCCCGTATATACACACCAGGTACCGGTAGATAACACCGCTAAACAAGTTTCAACAACTAATGAAAAAGATATACCTCCATTTTTCTCCATTCGGCAGGGACAGTCCACCTTCCAATGTCCAGCCTGCTTGCATGTGAAGCACTTCCCTTTCAGCTTCACCACTCCAACTTGTGGTCCTTGAGATCCTGCCGCTTTCTTTGCCAAACCAACTTGTTTCTTCTTCTTCTTTTCGCCATTCGGTTTAGAAGCAGAAACATTTTCAACAACATAAACTTAAGCATTTTGATGAAATTGCCCTTCTATTGCCTAGAGTTATGTCAGAAGTTCTGCCAATGAATACAACATTTTCATCATGTTGTAGTTCAGGCAGAACTGCTCAAAACTCTTTGGTAGCATCTGGAGAACGATATCGACCTGGGTTTCCCCATCGATTTCAGCTCCAAGGACTTCCATCTCATTTAAATGATTCATCATCTTGAGGATGTGATCCCTCACGGGTGTCCCCTCAGCCATGGTGGTCGTCATCAAGTTTCTCATGACCTATTTCCTGGCAGCCTGATTCTGGTGTCCGAAGAGCTCCTTGAGATTGAGCATCATGTCATAGGCAGTAGCGAAGGCTTGATGTTGATGTTGTAGAACATTTTACATGGAAGCCAAAATGTAACATCGCGTCATCTCATCTACCTTTACCCACTTCCTATAACTCTCTTTCTCCTCTTCACTAGAATAATCTCTGGGCTTATTAGGACAGACCTTAAAAAGTACAAATTTGTACTCCTCAACAGTCAAGATAATATCCAGATTTCGTTTCCAATCAATGTAATTTGGACCAGTAAGTTTATTTTCTTTTAAAATCACAGCAAGGGGATTGAATGCCATAATGAAAACCTGAGAATCACATTGGTCAAAACATTAGATTTTAAAATAATATTGATTCCTCAAATAATAAAATTTTAAATTCACCAACACCTCAAAACACCGTAAATTTCGTATGTCACGATAGTGTGGACGTATACTAATTCAAAAATTTGTAAGAGGAGGTTTTACCCATTAATTTTATTATCATGTCAATCTTACTTTTTGACAAATAAAATTAATAGTTGGTTTATCTTCAACCACACAAATAATAGCAGTGACTCCGATGAGGAGGATACTATTAATTGTGTCTAAGTGTACACCATTACTTGATACTAAGTCCATTATCTAGGATTATGTCCCTTCCGATGGAGAAGATCACATGCTCCTAAATAATTTCCTAAAATCATCCATAAGGAAGTTTGATTTAGTGATCCGCAAAACAAACTCATCTGATGTGGAGGAAGACACTCAGAGCCAACGCGCAAGTTTGAATGCATCACTTTCAAACCAATAGTGTAGCCCATGGGACTCAAAGATTCCCTCTCCCACTTAGTAATTTAAAACGATGAATTTTTCAAGCAACCACAACAATCATATCAAACAACACAACACTAAATATGAAAATAAAAATTTCCAACTATTATGGCCTTGTAGGTTCCGCTATTCTCCAATACGCCTCCAGTCGATCATGCCATCTCGCCTCCTCCTCTTAGCCGTGCAAGCAAGGATCCCAGCCGAGAAAAAAAATTTTTAATTTACATCCATCGATCTTATACTCCATAAAGGAGTTTACATAAAATCTAGATCGAACAATAAATTAAAACTAAGCGGCTAATATTGCTGTATTTAATTATAATTAAATATAAACAACCTCGTCAACCACAAGAATTCAAATAAACAATCACACAACATCATAAACAACATACAGCCATAATAGTAGGATATAATGCCTTCAACCACAAAGATAGCCTATTGCATATCCTACTATTATCCGTCCTAAATTATATATGAAAAGTATGAAAGTAACCGAATCCAAAACACACAGAACCGGAAATCATTGCTCTAATACCAATTGTTGGCGTTGGTATTCCTTACTATTTCCCAGATTAAATTCTATGGACAGAATTAATCTGCACAGTGACGAAAAGCTTCCCGAACAACCTACTTCATCAACCTTGCTTTGATCGATTGAGTGATCGCTTGAACAAACTGGTTGTTCAAGTAATTAAGCTCTTGATCGATTAGTAGTGGAATAGAAGATGAAGTCTCAATTGCTGGTTCTTGTGTTTGATTCGTGATCCAAAAAAATAAGAATACAAGCGGAAGAGAAAAATAAAGGTATACCTCTTAATCTTCTATTGTATTCCTATCCTCCTTCTTGGGCGTCCTGTGGGCGACGATCTTCCATGAATTGAAGCCACCATTCACCACCCTTCTCCCTCTTCCTTTCTTCGTGATCCGTTAGCCCTTAGCCAAGGGAAATGGAGCGCCGACACTAGCCAAAGTGCTAGGTTGCGCCGACCCTAGGGAACACCTTACGCCGCACGCCCAAACCAAGGAGAGAGAGGGAGAAAAGAAAAGTTAGGGTTGGTTCACGATGGCTTAAGAGGGTATATATAGGCTACAATAGGGACCAAAAGGAGGAGTTGGTTATGGTCTCCTAATGGATCTTTAACCCAATCCGTTAATAATAACCCGCTCCACTAAAGGATTATTATTGAACTACCGCACCAACCCCATATTAAAATATGAGATCCTTCTTATTATGTGTACATTATCTCCCGTGATTAAGATATCGCATGTCCGATAATTAATTAAATTACTGAAAATTTAATTAATTAACATATAACTCCAAGAGTAGTGCCACTCAACTTTATTATCATGTCGGACCAAGTTCACCAGCAGGGTTTACATAAGAATCTTTATGAGCTCCTCAAGGGGACATCATCAGCCTAAATAATTAGGACACGATTTCCTTCTATAATCAACAACACACCATATAAATAATATTATTTTCCAATTTACCAGGCCTATTGACCTATAGAATAAATCTCGCCTTTTGGTAAATTAAAGAAATAAATATTAAGTATATGTGCCCATTATTATATCGGGATTAAGAGCATGTACATCCATAATAACCGAGGTCTTGTTCGATTATATAGTCAGTATAAATCGAATAACCTCAAAATAGTCTTTCTCAATACACACAAAGTGCACTAGTGTAATTATATTGACATGATAGACTAATACCAAATTACACTATAACCGTTCTAATGGTTTATCCAAATCCATCTTGATTGTGAGCTACAACTTATACTTTATAAGGAACTGATAACACAATCTTTTGTGTGACACCACACACCATGTTATCTACAATATGAAGTAATAGACAATTGCATACATCTAACAAATAAAAATGCAAACACATGACCACTGTGACTCTTATTCCAAAATAGATGTTCATACAAAAGCTAGGCTTATAGTATATGTAAGATGTGTATACTGAAAGACATGAATTTCTTTATATGAACATCTTAGTTTTGAAAAGAGAATCACAACTACACTAGGTGCCTGTTTACATTAGTATATGCATGAAGTCCCATTACTTTGCATTGTAGATAACATGGTGTATGGTGTCACACGGAAGATCATGCTATCAGTTCCTTGCTTAGTATAAATAGAGGCTCACAACTGAGATGGAATTTGATAACCCATTGGATGGTTGTAGTGTAATTAGGTGTGGTTGGTCTTGACAATAGAATTACACTAGTGTGCTTTGAGTACATTGAGCAGGATCAAAACCCGAGGTTATCCAATTTGTACTTGTTGGTGCAGTTTGCACTAACGGTCAAACTCGGGTTTTGATGTATGACAAAGTGGTTAAAGTTAGGGTTGTTGGTTTTTAACCTCCTTACTAAGTGTGCAGGGTTGAAAGACTTAGGATCAGACACCAGGCTGAAGTCCAGGATGGTTGAGTCCTGGAGGGAAGTCCAGTTGGGTCCGCGGGACCTGACAACTGGCTGAAGACCAAGTTGGTTGAGACTTGGTAGGAAGACCAGGGTGGTTGAGCCTTGGCAGGAAGTCCTGGTGGGTCAAGAAGTCAAGTAAAGCTGCACAAAGGGTAAGTGAGGTAAGTCACTGGAGGAGTAGGAGAGGACGCGTTCCCCGTCGAGGGAACAGTAGGCGTCGGTTCGACCTAGGGCTCCATTTCGGAGACCAAAGTCAGAACCAAGACAGCTAAGGCTGTATAATCTAACACTGTGTTTTATTGTGTATTGGACTAACCCTGGATGCAGGACCAAAGGAAGGAGTGTCTGCAGCTCAGATAGCTAGCCTCAAAGGAGTGAGGTAGTAGCTGAGTAGGGCGCCCGGAGTGTCCCGGGCGCCCCCAAGGACCATACAAAACAGGTAAAGCAAAAGAGGGTTCGAATACATGCTGGGCCGGGCGCCCCGGTGCTTCCAGGCGCCATCGCTGCTCCCGGGCGCCCCCTGCTCTGCGGGCGCCCCCATGCGCATACCTCAAACCGAACCCCTCGAAGCCAAGGAGATAGGACTTTGACCTGGTCAATCCGGGCGCCCCGAGCGCTCCGGGCGCCCCGGTCAAAGCGGATCCAGAGGATCAGACGCGACCGAGAGCTCTGCGGATCAGAGGCCACGTGGGGGCGCCCCCGACGTCCCGGGCGCCCCCAGGCCCTATATAAAGGGCCCTCAACCCCATACTTCGGACAACAATTCTTCCAACGCCTCAAAGTTCTTCTACGCTCGCGCCTTGCTCCGGAAACGCTACACCTCGAGCCGACGACGTCCTGCTGCCCCGAAAGAGTCGACCTACTCCGGACGTCGGTAAAAAGAAGAGCGTAATTTTTTTTAATACTTTATTGCATTTAATTACTTGAAAGTGTGGGGTTGTCACACTTTCAATTATTTTGTACTCGCCTACTCTATCGGGGTTTACCGGTAGAGAGTTTTAGTGGATTGCCCAACGGAAAGGTCCGAGGGACCTGGGCCTTCGAGTAGGAGTCGCCGAAGGCTCCGAACGAAGTAAAACTACCTGTGTCGTTTGTATTGGTTTTTCGTTCGTGTTTTAATTTTTCCGCTGTGCACGCTTTTTAAAGCGCTCTGATTTTTTGAAAAAGTCAAGTGATTCACCCCCCCTCTCACGTGCATCGATCCTACAAGTGGTATCAGAGTCAAGTTCGCTCTGTATCGGTGCAACCACCATAAGAGCCGGGGGAAATCCAGTTCTTTTTTCGATTTTTGGTTTTTCGCTACACATGATCTAAATTAGGTATTGTTGCCTAGATTTGGATTTTTTTTTCGTTCGTTTGATTTTACTCGAATTTGGTGCAACACCATTTCGAGTCGCTCTCTCTCTCTCTTCTCCTTTTCCTACCACACTACTAATCCAAGACCTAGTCTTGGGACAAGTTTTTGTGTGGTCTATTTCAGATGGCTCAAGGTGAAGGGTTTAGCACTGCCCGTCCTCCACTCTTCAATGGGGAAGACTTCCCTTACTGGAAACGAAGAATGGAGGTGTACCTAAAGACAGACATGGATCAATGGTTCGCGGTGCAATCTGGCTACGAACCACCAATGGACGAGGGAAACAATGCACCACTGAAGCCTGACAGATGGAACCTTGATATGAAGAGAAAGGCCCAGACTGAGTACAAGGCGCAGAACACCCTCCAGTGCGGACTAACAAAAGAGGAGTTGAACCGTATCGGCCCAACTGAATCTGCCAAAGAGCTCTGGGATAAACTGATTGAACTACATGAAGGCACCTCTGATGCAAAGGTAACAAAAAGGGATTTACTTTTAAATAAGTTATATAACATAAAAATGCAGGAAGGAGAATCTGCAAGCCAACTTCACGCCCGGATCAAGGACATACTAAATGGACTCCACCTAATCGGGCACAAACAAGAAAACAGAGACATCATAAGGTATGCTTTAAATGCGTTCCCTAGAAATTCACTATGGGCATCTATTATAGATGCTTATAAAATTTCTAGGAACCTTTCTAAAATTAATTTAGATGAATTGTTTTGTGAATTAGAACTGCACGAACAGACTAACGCCAAGTCCGAGAAAGGGTTTGCCTTATTTGCAGGTTCCTCAAAAGAAGGCAAGTCAAAGAAGAAAATTCAAGAATCAGAAGAAGAGTCAGACTCAGACCCAGATGATGAGGAACAAATGGTCAACCTAGTAAGGAAGGTCTTCGCCAAAAAGAAAAGCCAATTCTCAAGAAAGGATCTCCAGAGGATAATGAAGCCCACCAGCAGTGAAGACAAAAGTAAAATAACCTGCTTCGGCTGCAACAGAAAAGGACACTTCAAACACGAATGCCCCTACAAAAAGGAGAATCAACCCAAGAAGAATAAGAAGAAGAAGGCTCTTCAAGCCACTTGGGACGACAGCACAGACGACTCCAACGATGAACCACCAAGGAACTCAAACCATCTCGCACTAATGGCAACCGGACCCGGGTCAGACTCAGAGCACGACGAAGATTCCGAATACGAGTCGAGTCAAGAGATCAGACTCTTTTCGGACGACTCGACTAAGGTATATTTAGATTCAGTTAATCAAAATTTTTTTAAGATTATCTCTGCTTTAAATAAAAAATTGCTTGCATCTGAATCTAGAAATGACCAGCTCCTTAAGGAAAATCAAGACCTTAAGGAGCAATTAATTAATACCAGAACATTAACTGAACAAACTCAAAATCAAAAATTAATTGAGCTTGAAAATGAAAACTCAACCCTAAAGGGCGAAGTCCTAAAACTTAAGGATCTACTAGCAACTTTCACAACCCGATCCAAGAACCTTGACCTTATTCTTGGATCACAAAAGGGCATGTACCACAAATCTGGGATAGGATATAAATCAAGATCGACCCAAAGATCTTTTATCTCCTTTATCCACCCCCGTAAAAATCAACGAAAAGCGTGGGTTCCGAAAGCTTATCTAACAAAGCAAGTAGGTTAGAATCAATTTTATGTCCCAAAAAGGGACATCCATTACATTGACCCTAGACACCCAGTCTACAATTTAGGGGGAGGCTCCAAACTAGTTGGCACCTCAAAATCAGCCTTTGCTGAGGTGGGCACTTAGGACTAGCTTCAAAGTTAATTTGACTCTTGTACTATTTAGTACCAGGGTTTTCAATGAGTAAGTTAAAAGTCCAACTTCTTTAAGCGGCTTTGCCTAGAAAATGGTTGTTGATCCAATAAGGCTTCGGCCAAAGAAGGCCACTGTGCCTCGCCATGGCCTGGAAGCCAATTATTGAAGTGTACTTTTAAATTACTACTTGTTAAACTTGGATCTAACACAAGGTCAAGTTAACTTTTCTAAACAAACTCAAAATCATCTCACAAAATCATAGGACCCCCTTGATTGATGACTTAGACCGAGTGAGATGAATAAGGATAACCAAATTCAAATTATTGATTGATAACTCAACTTTCAAATTAAAATTCAAATTCAAAAAGTAAAATTCAAATTCAAAAAGTAAAATTCAAATTCAAATTCAAAAAGTAAAATTAAAATTCAAATTCAAAAAGTAAAATTCAAATTCAAATTCAAATAGTAAAATTCAAATTCAAATTCAAATTCAAAATAAAATTCAAATTCAAAAATTAAAATTCAAATTCAAATTCAAAAAATAAAATTCAAATTCAAAAATTCAAATTCAAATTCAAATTAAAAAAATTCAAATTCAAAAATTCAAATTCAAATTCAAATTCAAAAATTCAAATTCAAACTCAACTTTCAAATTAAAATTCAAATTCAAAAAGTAAAATTAAAATTCAAATTCAAAAAGTAAAATTAAAATTTAAATTCAAAAAGTAAAATTCAAATTCAAATTCAAAAAGTAAAATTCAAATTCAAATTCAAAAAATAAAATTCAAATTCAAAAATTAAAATTCAAAAAATAAAATTCAAATTCAAAAATTCAAATTCAAATTCAAATTCAAATTAAAAAATTCAAATTAAAAAATTCAAATTCAAATTCAAAAATTCAAATTCAAAAATTCAAATTCAAATTCAAATTCAAATTCAAAATCAAATTCAAAATCAAAAGTAACATAACTCAAATTTAAAATTCAAACTCAAGGTTTTAAATCTTCTTAAATTTTTTTAAAATTCAAAAACTTAACCTAAGGTCTAAACCTTTTACTTAACTGTAGGAAAACAAATGGATCATTGATAGTGGATGCTCCAGACACATGACTGGGGATCCCACCAAATTTACAGAACTCAAGTACAAAAGACTAGGGACCGTTGCTTTTGGAAAGAACGGTAAACTTAAGGTAATTGGCCTAGGCAATATTGAACTTGAGTCTGATTTCATAATAACAAATGTATTACTTGTTGAAAATTTCAACTTCAATTTACTAAGCATTAGCCAATTGTGTGACACTGGTTATAAGGTTAGGTTCCTATCCAATGAATGTCTGATCAAACACAATGACAACCCAAACATCACACTTAGAGGACTTAGGCATAATAATATTTATGAAATTAAGCTAACCTGTCCCTTAGAAAACTGCCTCTTAACCCATAAGGATGAGACTTGGCTCTGGCATAGGAGACTTTCACACACACACTTCAGAAAACTACCTAAACTAAATGGTTTAGTTAGAGGCCTACCAAAGTTATCTAACCTTGAGTCAACCTTATGTAATGCTTGTCAACAAGGAAAACAAACTAGGTCAACCCACAAACCAACTAATCAAATTCAAACCAAGTCAATTCTGGAATTAATTCACCTAGACCTATTTGACTCACATGGGGTTAAATCAATTAATGGGAACCTATACTGCCTAGTAATTATAGATGACTATTCAAGATTTACCTGGGTAAAATTCTTAAAAAATAAAGATGAAACTTTTGATACACTCACTCAATTTTGTAAATTAACAGAAAATGAAAAAGGGATTAAAATCAAAAGACTTAGGAGCGATAATGGCGGAGAATTCAAAAATTACAAATTTAATCAATTTTGTCTAGAAAATGGCTACCATCACGAATTCTCTTGCCCTAAAACACCTCAACAAAATGGAGTTGTAGAAAGAAAAAATAGAACACTACAAGAAGCAGCTAGAACAATGCTTAATGAATACAACTCACCTAAATACCTTTGGGCTGAGGCTGTTAGTACAGCTTGTTATGTACAAAATAGAATAACTCTAATTCAAAACCTAGGAAAGACCTCCTTTGAAATCTATTATAACAAACAACCTAACATTAAATACCTTAAAGTATTTGGATGTAAAGTCTATATCTTAAATACTAGAGAACACTTAGGAAAATTTACTTCTAAGGTTGAGGAAGGTATCTTTGTAGGTTATTCCCTTACCAGTAGAGCCTATAGAGTTTATAACAAAATTATCCTAAAAATTGAAGAAACTGCAAATGTAAAATTTGATGAAAAATCTGACCCAAATAACTCTTATCAAACCACCTACCAACCAATTGACTTTGTTAGATCCAGTACTAACCCTGATGAAAGGCTAATTGTGGACCAAAACGATGATCTAACTGAACCCACACCTGAAACTGAACCTAACCAACCCAGAACTGTTCGAGTTAGCTCAGCCCACCCAACTGATCAAATCATAGGTGATCCATAACTAAGGGTTCAGACTAGATCAGCCTTTAGAAATCTTAGTCAGATAGCTCTGATTTCCAAAATTGAACCTAAGTCTATAGAAGAATCCTTACTTGACCCTGATTGGATCATTGCCATGCAAGAGGAGTTAGCTCAATTTGAACGTAGTCAAGTCTGGGATTTAGTACCCTTACCTAAAAACAAAAAGTTTATTGAGACCAAATGGGTTTTTCGAAATAAACTTAATGAACAAGGTGAAACAGTAAGAAATAAGGCTAGGCTAGTAGCTAAGGGGTTTAGCCAAGTAGAAGGTCTTGATTATGATGAAACCTATGCCCCTGTAGCTAGACTTGAATCCATTAGAATGCTCTTAAGTTATGCAGCCCATAAGGGATTTAAGCTTTATCAAATGGATGTTAAGTCAGCCTTCCTAAATGGCCTAATTAAAGAAGAGGTTTATGTAGGTCAACCCCCTGGTTTTGAAAGCTTAGAACACCCTGACTATGTCTTTAGACTTAAGAAAGCCCTATATGGACTTAAGCAAGCACCTAGGGCCTGGTATGAAAGACTGTTTAACTACTTAGTTTCAAAAGGTTTTAACCAAGGCAAAATTGACCCAACACTATTTGTTAAAACCCTAAAAAATGATATTTTTGTAGCCCAAGTATATGTAGATGATATAGTATTTGGCTCAACTAACTCAGACTTTTTACAAGATTTCACAACGATAATGGAAACTGAATTTGAAATGAGTTTAGTAGGTCAATTAACTTTCTTTTTAGGGCTACAAATAAAATAGACCAGTGAGGGTACCTTTGTCTATCAACAAAAATACACAAAAGAACAACAAAAATACACAAAAGAACTACTTAGAAAATTTGGAATGGATAATACAAAAGAGATTAAGACACCAATGGCTACCAATCAAACTATAGATAGTGACCCAAAAGGCAAATCTGTTGACCTTAAGTACTATAGAAGTGCTATAGGAAGCCTACTTTACTTAACTGCAAGTCGACCTGATATTCTTTTTGCAGTTAGTATGTGTGCTAGGTATCAAACATGTGCTAAAGAGTCACACCTAACCCTAGTTAAAAGAATATTTAGGTACCTTAAAGGAACAGAAAGATTAGGAATCTGGTACCCTAGAACAGCCCAGTTTGAGCTTATTGGATATTCTGACTCAGACTATGCTGGCTGTAAATTAGACAGAAAAAGTACCAGTGGTGGATGCCAACTTCTAGGACCCTCACTAGTTAGTTGGTTTAGTAGAAAACAACACTGTGTTGCCCTATCCACCACTGAAGCTGAGTACATAGCTATGGGTGAGTGTGTAGCCCAACTACTCTGGATGATGCATACCCTAAAGGACCTTCACTTAGATTTTAAACAAGTCAAAATTTTTATAGATAACCTAAGTTCAATCAATTTAACCAAAAACCCAATCCACCACTCTAGGACCAAACATATAGAAATCAAACACCATTTTGTCAGAGATCATGTAAATAAAGGAGAAATTGAACTTAACCATGTTGAATCTAAGTCTAACCTAGCTGATATATTTACCAAACCACTTCCTGAATCTGAATTTAGCAACTTAAGAAGGTTAATAGGAATGTGTGTTATAGACTAGGACTGACCTGATAAGCTTAAGTTGATGTTTGGTTTAACTAATTAAGCTTGTGAGTTTAAAAACATGGATTTTTTCAAACTTGTTTTTAAAAGTTTATTGTCTTTTAAAATTTAACTTAAACACAGACTTTTCAAACTTATTTTTCAAGAACTTTATTGTCTTTCAAAATTTGATTTTCAAAACTGGCAGACTTAGCCTAAGCTTGACCCCTAGAATTGCACGAACCTATAGATTTAGGTAGCCGTATCTCACAAAACACATTAAGATTAACTTGTTTGTGTTTGCAAAAACATAGAACGGTTGTGAGACACATAGGATACTGCCTGGACTTTCCGAATGCTTAAGTCAGTGCATCACAGTAAGTCTGGGCGTAAAATACCAACATTACAGTGATCAAGTCAAGTAGTCTTGCACTAAAAACTGAGCCAGACATTATTACTTGACTTGACTAACCCAGTGAACACTACTATCATCTAGATAGTTAGTCAGTAACTAGGGTTAGACACATGAAAAGGGACCACAATCATTACTTGGTCCAGGGGGAGCAGAGGCCAAAACACTTTTTCAAAATGTCATTTTTGACAAAACACATTTGAAAATTTTGATAAAAGTTGATAAAGATTGAGAGGGAGTTCTAGCTAATCCCTAAAAATATTTTTTTGATTAAGATTGAGATTATATTTTCCAAAAAAAAAATCTTTTTTGAAAGAAAATTTTTTTAAAGCTAAGTTAATAGATTTAAGACTAGTTTTTTTTTCTAACACTTAGCATATATTTCTACTCCCTTAAACTTGTTATGCTTATATCTTTTTTGATGAATAACAAAGGGGGAGAGTAGGGTAAAAGGCTTAGAAAATTGCAAACAGCATGCTTATTTTACATTTATTTACCTCTGCTTTCTTGTGTGCTGCAACTTTCATACCTATGCTTGTGTTATATTGTTTGCATGTTTATGCAAGTTCATATCTGCTGTTTTTTTCTAACTTTAACCTGAGTTGTCAATACATCAAAAAGGGGGAGATTGTTGGTGCAGTTTGCACTAACGGTCAAACTCGGGTTTTGATGTATGTCAAAGTGGTTAAAGTTAGAGTTGTTGGTTTTTAACCTCCTTACTAAGTGTGCAAGGTTGAAAGACTTAGGACCAGACACCAGGCTGAAGTCCAGGATGGTTGAGTCCTGGCAGGAAGTCCAGTTGGGTCCGCGGGACCTGACAACTGGCTGAAGACCAAGTTGGTTGAGACTTGGCAGGAAGACCAGGGTGGTTGAGCCTTGGCAGGAAGTCCTGGTGGGTCAAGAAGTCAAGTAAAGCTGCACAAAGGGTAAGTGAGGTAAGTCACTGGAGGAGTAGGAGAGGATGCGTTCCCCGTCAAGGGAACAGTAGGCGTCGGTTCGACCTAGGGCTCTATTTCGGAGACCAAAGTCAGAACCAAGACAGCTAAGGCTGTATAATCTAACACTGTGTTTTATTGTGTTTTGGACTAACCCTGGATGCAGGACCAAAGGAAGGAGTGTCTGCAGCTCAGATAGCCTCAAAGGAGTGAGGTAGTAGCTGAGTAGGGCGCCCGGAGTGTCCCGGGCGCCCCCAAGGGCCATACAAAACAGGTAAAGCAAAAGAGGGTTCGAATACATGCTGGGTCGGGCGCCCCGGTGCTTCCGGGCGCCCCCGCTGCTCCCGGGCGCCCCCTGCTCTGCGGGCGACCCCATGCGCATACCTCAAACCGAACCCCTCGAAGCCAAGGAGATAGGACTTTGACCCGGTCAATCCGGGCGCCCCGAATGCTCCGGGCGCCCCGGTCAAAGCGGATCCAGAGGATCAGACGCGACCGAGAGCTCTGCGGATCAGAGGCCACGTGGGGGGCGCCCCCGACGTCCCGGGCGCCCCCAGGCCCTATATAAAGGGCCCTCGACCCCATACTTCGGACAACAATTCTTCCAACGCCTCAAAGTTCTTCTACGCTCGCGCCTTGCTCCGGAAACGCTTCACCTCGAGCCGACGACGTCCTGCTGCCCCGAAATAGTCGACCTACTCTGGACGTTGGTAAAAAGAAGAGCGTAATTTTTTTAATACTTTATTGCATTTAATTACTTGAAAGTGTGGGGTTGTCACACATTCAATTCTTTTGTACTCGCCTACTCTATCGGGGTTTACCGGTAGAGAGTTTTAGTGGATTGCCCAATGGAAAGGTCCGAGGGACCTGGGCCTTCGAGTAGGAGTCGCCGAAGGCTCCGAACGAAGTAAAACTACCTGTGTCGTTTGTATTGGTTTTTCGTTCGTGTTTTAATTTTTCCGCTGTGCACGCTTTTTAAAGCGCTCTGATTTTTTGAAAAAGTCACGTGATTCAGCCCCCCCCTCTCACGTGCATCGATCCTACAGTACTGACTCGATAATTGGATAGGACCTCAAGATTATATTATGGAGTACGCTCCCTTAATCCCGATATAATAACGGGCATATATTATTAACTATTATCTCTTTGATTTATCAAAGGTTGAGATCTATTCTGTTAGATCGATAGGCCCGGTAAGTTGGGATATAATATTAATAATATGATGTGATGTTGATTATTGACGGAATCTATATCCTGTTGAGTCGGGTTGATGATGCCCCCTTGATGAGCTCGAAAGGTTCATCATGCTAAACCCTGCAGGTGGATTTGATCCGGCATGATGATAAGGTCGAGTGGTACTAGTCAAGGACTCAGAGGTTAATTAATTTGAATTGTTAGTAATATATATTAATTAATGGGCATTCGAGATCTTAAACATGGGGGTATGGGCGACTCATAATATGTGGAGCCCATATAAAAATATGGGGGTTGGTGAGAAAGTTCAATTAAGATCCTTTAGTGGAATGGATCTTAATTATTGGATCGGGTTTAGATCCATTGGTGGGCCAGGATCCAACCCCTCCTCTTGGTCCTTACCTTAGCCCTATATATACCCAAGGAGATCATGAAATTGGGGTTAATCATCCAGCTCAATATATTTTCTCTCCTCTCCTCTCCTTCTCTCTCCTAGGTCACGACAATAAGGGTCTCTTCCTTTCCCTTGTTTTCTTCCTCCTCCCTCAAGTCCACCGTAAGCAAGTATCACAAGATAAGGAGAAGAGAGTCTCCTCTCCTTTGTAGTGACTGTCGGTGAGAGAGAGGAGGGGCCGGCGGCCGGAAAGGAGCAAGCAAGGAGGCTCGGCGGTGGCGCAAGGCTGAGTGGGAGAAGGTTTTGATTGGGTTTTGAGTTGGAAGGAGAGGTTCTATCCTCTCCATCTTCTTCTCTGCATCCTCCTTGGTTGTTGTTCGGGTGGCCAGTGACTTCAGGTGGCTTGGGAAGCCGGTGGCGCAACCAAAGAAGGAGGAGAGGTCGGCGGCTACTCCTTTGTGGAGTTAGGGTTCGGCTAGGGAAAAGAGAAGAAAAAAGATAGGCCTTGGTGAACTCAGTTCCCGGTAGACCGTCGCCCACACGACGTCCGAGAATGGAGGGACATAAGGTAAAAGACTGCGAGGTGATCGGGAAGGTATGAAGGGATCTATAGGTAAAAATATTTAAAATCGCAGCGGAAATAAGATCCCTCGAGCGATCCATGCGAAAGAAAAACTCATACAAAGTGATCTACAATTCCTATCTTATAGGAATACCTTTGTCGCGTGCCCTTCGCTTATCCAGCTAGTCCTTTAGTTCACCAGATCACTTACACGTTCAAGTGTCCGTGTGACGACCCACCTTCTAGTACTAAGCTTTAAGGCGGATCGCTACTAACTAACTAACTAACTAACTAATTAGTGATTTCTTATAATGCTAAACCAACTGGGAGAAATTAAAATTTCTTATTTCGCTATTTGCTGAACTAACAATTCATAATCATGTTTAAAGTACTAATCAGCCAAAATAAAGCAAAAACTTTCATTTTATTAGCTTGGCCAAGATTTGACCCCTAGACCTCCTAGTTGTAACACTAAAGCACTAACCAGCTTCTCTATACCACTTCTTGTCAATGGTACCAATCGACTGCTATATAGCCAGTCGACTGGTATCGGCCACAGAAACTTTCCGTGCCCGGCACCAGTCGACTGGCCTCATGGCAGTCGACTGGTGCATCGAACAGTAGGTTCTGTTCGATATCGCAGTCGACTGGTTCTGAACCAGTCGACTGGCACGCCTGAAAACCTGCATTTCAGACCTGAAAGCCATCTCCAATGATCCACAAAACATATACTTCCAAGACATACAAAGACATAACTCCATTTCTATACTCTATACTAGTTTTATGAACATTTTAGCAACTCAAAACGAATCCAATAACTTGAAATTAGAATCCTTGCGAGATTTAACAAAATTATCAAAACGTAAGCAAAACACTCTAGAGTTTGTACCAAACATAACCTCTATGCGTAGTTTAAACAAAGTCATTCATTCTACCACTTCAAAACACCAAAACACATGTTCTACAAGACTTAGCCTAAAGATCTCTTCCACGGTTCTGCCGCCACTGAACATCAAAGCAAGTCTCTTCGCCTCCTTAACTTATGCTTTTTCTTTACCTTTATCTGCAATAGAAGGAAAAATGCAACTAATAAGCAAATTGCTTAGTAAGTAAATCCTAACTCACAAATCCAAACGATAAGGGATAAACATGCTCTTATCAAATAATGCTTATTTCAAAACACATGCACTTTGAAATACTTACACATGGAAACTTTCACATACTTATCATGCTCAATCTTGCTTGAAAACATTTACTAGCATTAAAACATTGGCAAATCTAACATGCTCATAATCTCTTTTGAGACTTGCTACTTATGCATTTCCATACTTTAAACCACTAACTTCCTTGCTCTTGCTCTTTAACATGCTTGTAACATAACAATGTTAACATACTTAGCAAAACATATGCTTAAACTGAAAACACTTACATATACTCATATACAACAACAACAACAACAAAGCCTTATCCCACTAGGTGGGGTCGGCTATATGGATCCTTTTACGCCATTGAGTTCTATCCCCTACTATATCATCATCTAGATTTAAATAAAATTTATCTTGTTTTATTATTGCCAACCAAGTCTTTTTTGGTCTTCCTCTCCCTCTTTTAATGTGCGTATTTATCATAGTTTCACATCGTCTAACAGGGGCATTTATTGGTCTTCTAAGTACATGTCCGTACCATCTCAAACGTGTCTCCCGAAGTTTTTCTTCAATAGATGCAACTCCGACTTTCTCTCTAATACTCTCATTCCTTATTCTATCCATCCTCGTATGTCCACACATCCACCTTAACATCCTCATCTCTGCAACTTTCATCTTTTGCTCATGTGCTCGAGTCATAGCCCAACATTCAGCACCATATAACATAGCAGGTCTAACTGCCGTTTTGTAGAACTTCCCTTTAAGTTTTAGAGGTACTTTATGATCACATAAGACACCCGATGCTAATCTCCATTTCAACCATCCTGCTTGTATTCTATGTAAGACATCTCTCTCAATTCCTCCATCACTTTGCAAGAACGATCCTAAATACTTAAAGTTCTCGATTTTAGACAACTCATCATCTCCTATCTTAACAATTGTTTCACTACGTCTAGTATTGCTAAACTTAAATTCCATATATTCAGTCTTTACTCTACTAAGCCTAAAACCTTTCATTTCTAGAGTTTCCCGCCAAGATTCTAGTTTAGCATTTACTCCTTCACGTGTCTCATCTATCAAAACAATATCATCTGCAAACAACATGCACCATGGCACTGTATCTTGAATGTGCCTAGTGAGTTCATCCATGATTAGTGTAAAAAGATAGGGACTTAAAGCTGATCCTTGATGTAACCCTATCCTTATTGGAAATGCTTCAGTCAATCCACCTGAAGTCTTCACTCTAGTCGTTACATCTTCATACATATCTTTAATTAGGTCAATATATGTTACGCTAACGCCTCTCTTTTCTAGAATTCTCCATATAATTTCTCTTGGTACCCTATCATAAGCTTTTTCTAAATCAATAAATACCATGTGTAGATCTTTCTTTTGCTCCCGATATTTTTCAATTAATTGCCTAAGAAGATGTATAGCTTCTATTGTCGACCTTCCAGGCATGAACCCAAATTGATTTTCGGTTACCGTGGTCTCCTTCCTCAATCTTTTTTCTATTACTCTTTCCCAAAGTTTCATGGTATGACTCATTAATTTAATACCCCTATAGTTTGCACAATTTTGTATGTCTCCTTTGTTCTTATATAAGGGAACTAGACTACTTACCCTCCATTGATTAGGCATTTTTTTTGTTTTCAATATTAAATTAAATAATTTTGTAAGCCATTCAATACCTTTTTTCCCTAAACATTTCCATACCTCTATTGGGATATCATCCGGTCCCACGGCCTTTCCATTTTGCATCCCTTTCAAAGCTTGTTCTACTTCTGAAGTTTGAATTCTCCGATGAAAATTAAAATTTCTATACTCATTTGAAATACTTAAATTGCCTAAGTCAAGTTGGTCCCCTAAACTTTCATTAAAAAGTTGATGAAAGTAAATCTTCCACCGCTCTTTTATTTCGCTATCATTTACTAGTACTCTATCGCATTCATCTTTAATACATCTTATTTGACTAAGGTCTCTTGTTTTCCTTTCTCTTGCTTTAGCTATTTTATAAATGTCTCTTTCCCCTTCCTTTGTATCTAAATTTTGATATAATCGTTCAAAAGTTTTATTTTTTACTTCATTCACTGCTTTCTTAGCCTCTTTCTTGGCTATTGTATATTTTTTTAAGTTTTCCTCGTTCTTACAAATATATAATTCCTTATAAGCCATTCGTTTTTCTTTCACTTTCTCTTGTACTTTCTCATTCCACCACCAAGATTCCTTCCTTGGTGGTGCATGCCCCTTTGACTCACCGAGTACATCCTTAGCTACTATTTTCAACTTTGATACCATCTTATCCCATGTCGTATTAGAGTCGCTATATATTTCATCTAATGCTTGTATTCCTACCTTCTCCTTCAATATGTTTTGCTTCCCATCCTTTAACTTCCACCACTTAATTCTAGGAGTCGTGTATATTTTTCCTCTATTGATATTATAACTAAGGCGTATATCTAACACTACTAATCTATGTTGGGTAGTTAAGCTTTCTCCAGGGATAACCTTACAATCTTTACAAATCTTCCTATCTCTCTTCCTAACCATAAAATAATCAATTTGTGATTTATTATTCCCACTTTTGAATGTGATCAAGTGTTCTTCTTTTTTCTTAAAAAATGTATTAGCTAGTATAAGGTCATATGCTATCGCAAAATCCAATATAGTTTTTCCTTCTTCATTTCTTGTTCCAAACCCATAACCCCCATGTACTCTCTCATATTCTTCATTTTTCGCTCCGACATGTCCATTTAGATCGCCTCCTATTAAAATCATTTCATTTGGCGGAATGTTTTGTAATACCTCATCTAAATCGCTCCAAAATCTTGATTTAGTTTCTTCATCTAATCCTACTTGAGGTGCATATATGCTAATTACGTTCACAACTTCTTTCGCCACTACTATCTTGAGAGCTATAATTCTATCCCCCTTTCTAACTACACCAACAACTTCATCTTTTAAAGAACTATCTACAAAAATACCCACTCCATTTCTTGTTTTACTCTTTCCTGTATACCATAACTTAAAACCCGAGTTCTCTATCATTTTTGCCTTCTCACCTACCCATTTTGTCTCTTGCACACACAAAATACTAATTTTTCTCCTAATCATTGTATCTACTACCTCCATTGTTTTACCAGTGAGAGTTCCTATATTCCATGTTCCAAATCTGAGACTATTACTTTTCTTATAATGTTTATTCTTAGTCCACCTATGGTGTGAGAACTCTTGCCTATTTAACACTACACCCAAGTTCTCATGGAGATGTAGCGGTCCTTGCCGAGACGTTACAGTCGGACCCTGCAACGCGAACCCTTGCATATTTAGCACTACACCCGGGTTCTGGAGATGTAGCGGTCCTTGCCGAGACGTTACAGTCGGACCCTGCAACGCGTTCCTTCCGGGGAACATCCTAGCATTAGCATAATACTTTAATGGATCAATTCATTGAGTATTTGCCATAGTTTTTTACGCTGGCTGGCAACCTAACGCAACCCTCCTCCTTTATCCGGGCTTGGGACCGGCCATGACTAGGTCGTCACAGGCGGAGTTCTTACATATACTCATATACTTCAAAATAATAATCAACTTTCTCAGGCCTTGACAATGTACCTGATATCAGTGTACCAATGCACGCATCCCTAATATGTTTCGGGGTAGCTAGCCACCGCACCCTATTAGAGCTTCTTTCTAACTTTCTGTGGGCCTCTCTTTTGCCCGGTACATGTCACTTTACAAAAGTAAAATTCTTTCTTATTCATAATGCTTATACTTATCAAGCTATCTTTCTTTTTACATAAGTCTTTGCACTACAAAACTTTACCTTTCTCACTTGAAACTTTCATCGAGCACCTTGCGTGCCCTTAACCCAAAACTCATCTTTGGGACTTTTCAACAACTTGGCCTTTCATGCTTAGATCACACATATAAAATCTACTCCAATTCAAGTTCTATGATTAAAAACATGTATTCTTGAGAAACTTAAATCACACCATAAATAATATTCTCCAAGAATGCATTTAGATTACAAAATCACGGTTCTACAACAAGAAAACTACATGCGAAGCTACTCCTATTGCAGGTGAGTGATTTACTTACCCTTTTCTTGAAGAAAACTCACTAAGTATCTCGAAACTCCTAGCGTAGGGTTCTTTTCCTCTTCCTTTGCAAGAAAACATCACCCTTGGCCCTAGGGTAGAAGCCCTAGGTTTTCTACTTCAAGAGGAAGAAGAAGGAGGAGAAAACTCTCCTTTTCTTCCCTATTTTTCGCAGCCTCCCACCCTGCTCGTGTGGCCTCCTGCAAGCCCTAATGGGGTCTTAACTCAACTTAAGTGGATGTTTAAATACCTCTTCATGAAACGGGCTAAATCAACTATAATACTATTTCGCTTCATCCTTTTTTGTGCTTGATACCCTTGCCCAGTTGGTTGCCCGGACGCCCTTAAGGCTTTGCTTGCCTTGTGGTCACGAGATCAAACCCCGCTCGACCCCTTATATTTTTTTCTTTTTATTTTAATCCGAAAAAATGCTATAAAATTCAGAAAAATCCCTAATAATACCAGAAAATTATTGGATGTTACAATCCTCCCTACCTTATAAAAAGTTCGTCCTCGAACATAGAACAACTTTGGATACCTTTGCCTCATGCTATCTTCTGATTCCTAAGTTGCCTCTTCATACTTCTGATTCGGCCATAAGACTTTCACTAATGGTACCACTTTATTCCTCAGCTTCTTATCTGCTCGATCTATTATCTGAATAGGTCAACTTTCATAACTGAGATCTTCTTGAACTTGTACCATCTGTGGCTTAATCACTTGGTTGGCATCTGGGATGTGCTTCTTTAACATTGAGACATGGAACACATTGTGTATTGCTGACATCTCTGAGGGTAGCTCCAACTCATAAGCTACTTTGCCAACTCTTTTCGTCACTAGGTAGGGTCTTATGTATTGAGGACTTAGCTTGCCTTTTTTGCCAAATCTCATTACACCCTTCATAGGAGCTACTTTGAGGAAAACTGTATCCCCAACTTCAAACTCTAACGGCCTACGGCGTACATCGGCGTAACTCTTTTGCCTACTCTGAGCAGTCTCTATCTTCTGGCGGATGCTCTTTATAGCTTCTGTGGTATCATCTATAAGATCAGTCTGTGACCCCATTTCTTTCTTCTTACTACCTTCATACCAACAGAGAGGAGATATACACTTCCTACCATAAAGAGCTTCATAGGGTGCCATACCAATAGTGGCTTGGTAACTGTTGTTGTAGGCAAACTCAGCTAAACATAAATACATGCACCAACTGCCTTTGAAATCTAATGCGCAAGCTCTGAGCATATCTTCTAGAATTTGATTCACTCTCTCTGTCTATCCATCAGTCTGGGGATGGAAAGTTGTGCTGAATTTCAGTTTGGTGCCTAACGCTGTCTGTACACACTCCCAAAAGTGTGACGTGAAACGACCATCCCTATCAGAGATAATGGTCTTCGGGACTCCGTGTAGTCGGATCACTTTTTGCACATATAACTGGGCTAACTTTTCAATCGAGTAAGACACTCTGATTGCCAAAAAGTGGCCAGACTTGGTCAATCTGTCTACTATCACCCAAATAGCATTATAGCCATTAGTTGTCTTTGGTAAACCAACTATAAAATCCATGGCTATGTCTTCCCATTTCCACTTTGGAATCTGAATGGGCTGTAGGACACCTCCTGGTCTCTGGTGATCTGCTTTAACTCTCTGACATGTCAGGCAGGTGCTGACATACCTAGCTATGTCTCTTTTCATTCCGGACCACCAAAATCTTCTTTTCAAGTCCTGGTACATCTTGGTAGAACTAGGATGCATGGAGTAGGGAGTTCCATGGGCTTCTTCAAGAATCTTCTTTCTCAGCTCTTCATTCTTGGGAACACACAAACGGTCACCATAATAGAGTATCCCACTGTCAGATACTCTAAACTCTTTACTTTCTCCTTCTTGTATCTCTTGCTTGATCCTTTGGATATCAGAATCCTCAGCTTGCTCTTTTTGTATATCTCCAAGCAAGGTTGACTCTAGTGTCAATAGAGCTAACTGCCCATAAATGATCTCAACTCCATAATCTAATATTTTCTTCTGTAATGGTGGTGCCAATGATGATAAGGACATCAAAGTGGCACAAGTCTTTCTACTTAGTGCATCTGCTACTCTATTTGCCTTACCAGGGTGGTAAAGAATCTCACAGTCATAGTCCATCACTAACTTGAGCCACCTTCGCTGTCTCATATTGAGGTCTTTCTGAGAGAAGAAATATTTCAGACTCTGGTGATCTGTATAAATCTTGCACTGCACTCCATACAGATAATGGCTCCATATTTTTAGAGCGAAGACTACAGCTGTCAACTCCAGATCATGAGTGGGGTAATTCTTTTCATAATCCTTGAGTTGCCTGGAAGCATAAGCTATGACTTTGCCTTCTTGCATAAGTACGGCTCCAAGTCCTAGCTTTGATTCATCACTGTATATATCAAAGCTCTTATCACCTTCGGGTACTGTAAGAATAGGAGCGCTTGTCAGTCTCTTCTTCAACTCAAGGAAACTCTGCTCACAGTCTTCAGTCCACTCATACTTCTTATTCTTTCTGGTAAGGGCTGTAAGTGGAGAAGCTATTTTTGAAAAGTCTCCTACAAACCTTCTGTAGTACCCTGCTAAACCCAAAAAACTTCTGATCTCACTAGCATTCGTTGGTCGACTCCAGTTACTAACTGCTTCAATCTTGGCTGGGTCTACCATAATGCCTTCTTTAGAAATGATGTGGCCTAGAAAGGCCACCTGGTCAAGCCAAAACTCACACTTTGAGAATTTGGCGTACAGCTCCCTCTGATGTAAGGTCTGCAACACTATCTTCAGGTATTCGTCATATTCTTCCTGAGTCTTTGAATACACTAGGATATCATCAATGAAGACAATGAAGAACTTGTCAAGAAAATCCTTGAACACTCGATTCATTAGATCCATAAACGTCGCAGGGGCGTTTGTCACTCCAAAGGGCATGACCACAAACTCATAGTGCCCATATCTTGTACTGAAAGCAGTCCTTGGCACATCACTCTCCTTCACTCTGAGTTGATGGTAACCTGATCGCAGATCTATCTTGGAGAACACTGTGGCTCCCTTCAGCTGATCAAATAAATCATCTATCTTGGCAAAGGATATCTGTTCTTGATGGTTACCTTATTCAAAGCTCGATAATCTATGCACATTCGCATAGATCCATCTTTCTTCTTGACGAATAATACAGGAGCTCCCTAAGGTGAATGACTAGGGTGGATGAAACCCTTGTCGAGCAGCTCTTGTAACTGTTCTTGCAGCTCTTTCAGTTCTGCTGGTGCCATGCGATAAGGTGCCTTTGAAATTGGGTTGGTTCTTGGAACCAACTCAATTTCAAATTCAATTTCTCGATTGGGAGTGAGTCCTAGTAACTCTTCAGGAAACACCTCCGGATAGTCACAGACTACCCTCACTTCCTCTTTCTTTAATCCTTCTTTTTGACTTGCATCTACTATATGAGATAGAAAACCAGAACACTCCTTCTCTAACATTCTCTGAGCTTGTAAGGTAGTTAAGAACCTTTTTGTCTTTCTCTTTGGGTCTCCAATAAACTTGAATGGAGGTTCTGCTTCTGGTGTGAACTTGACTTTTCTCTTGCGGCAGTCTATAGAAGCATTGTACTTGCTCAAGAAGTCCATCCCTAAAATGACATCGTAATCCTTCATCTCAAGGACTACCAAGTCACTGTAGAGCTCTTGGTTGGACTGCCCTCAACCTCTCAGTAGAGGCCATTACTTCCCCTGACGGTAAAGTTGTTAAGAACTTCATCGTTCAATATTTCTGGTGGCCTTTATACTGTTTAAGTAGTGCTCGGTGATCAAACCACTACTTATCAATTCTTCGGAGGTTTGCGGCCTCTTAACACCGCTAGCCCCATTTAACGCTATCTCAGGCCTTAACATCTTGAGCATTAGCCTGACTATCTCTTTTTCTGTGCTAACTAGCTCTGGGCACAGACGAGCTAACCGATTAAACTTCTTCACTGCTTCATCCACGGATAAGTCTTCTTGTCTGAACTCCGTGAATTCATCGTAATGCTTGTTGGTTACTCGCATGTGAAACTATTCTTCGAAGAACTCAGTCTCAAGTCGGCCCATGTCATCTAGCTGATATTTCTCTTGTCCTTAACATTCTCCCCACCACATCCTAGCATCTCCCGTAAGTCAGAAAGATGCACACTTTATCTTCTCTACCTTATGCCAGTCCAGTAGCCCTACTATTCTTTCCAACGTTTTGAACCATGCTTAAGCATCCCATGGTTTGCTTGTGCCTGGGAAGTTCCCTGGCTTCTGTTTCTTCTACTGAATGAGGTACGCTTCTTGCCTTACCCCCCTTGCCGGGACTATAGAAGTAACCGATGGGTCTTTGGTCACAACTGGTGCTACTACATTCTCCACCAGCGGGGTAATGGGAGCGGCCTACTGGTTAGTCATCATGGTGGCAATAACTTGCTGGTATTCTACTACTTACCCTTGTAACCGAGCCACCACCTCTAAAATATTTTGTGATGTTACTGACTTTGCTGCCTCTTGCCCTTTAGGAGCTCACTCCTCATTTTGGGCCTTTCTAGGACGTCCTCTTGACATTCTCTTACTCTATATCATAAAAGAGACTATGTTGCTTCTTGCCCTCTAGGAGCTCGCTCCTCATTTTGGGCCTTTCTAGGACGTCCTCTTGGCATTCTCTTCCTTTTATATCATAAAGAGAAGGTGGACATTACTTATCATCATACTTATAGAGACATGACATTACTTCAATAAGGACATTTCATAAATAAGGACATTTCATTACTTCACTATCATTCTACTCATAATCNTCTTATCATCATGCACATACTGATACTAGCAGTCAATGATGAAAAGCATACAAAACTACAACATATGAACTTCTTACTTGGCAGGCGGCAGGATTGATGCTTGATGTCAGTGGGGCGGAAGGGTGGAACCTTTTGCTCTGATACCACTCTGTGACGACCCGCCTTCTCTTTCTCTCCCTTAAGGCGGCCGCCACATTCACTTAACCTTAACTTTACCTTATTCTTAGCCTTAGGTTATAACTACTTGACTTCCTTTAACTTGCTATGAATTTTTTTTCCTTCCTTCTCTTTTTTTTTCAAACAAACAAAAGAACTTTCATTTTATTTGCTTTGCCATGATTTGACCCCTAGACCTCTTCGTTGTAATACTAAAGCACTAACCAGCTGCTCTATACCACTTCTTTTCAATAGTACCAGTCGACTGCTATATAGCCAGTCGACTGGTATCGGCCACAAACTTTCCGTGCCCGGCACCAGTCGACTGGCCTCATGGCAGTCGACTGGTGCATCGAACAGTAGGTTCTGTTCGATATCGCAGTCGACTGGTTTTGAACCAGTCGACTGGCACGCCTGAAAACTTGCATTTCAGACCTGAAAACCATCTCCAACGATCCACAAGACATATACTTCCAAGACATATAAAGACATAACTCCATTTCTATACTCTATACTAGTTTTATGAACATTTTAGCAACTCAAAACGAATCCAATAACTTGAAATTAGAATCCTTGCGAGATTTAACAAAACTATCAAAACGTAAGCAAAATACTCTAGAGTTTGTACCAAACTTAACCTCTATGCATAGTTTAAACAAAGTCATTCATTCTACCACTTCAAAACACCAAAACACATGTTCTACAAGACTTGGCCCAAAGATCTCTCCCACGGTTCCGCCGCCACTGAACATCAAAGCAAGTCCCTTCGCCTCCTTAACTTATGCTTTTTCTTTACCTTTATCTGCAATAGAAGGAAAATGCAACTAATAAGCAAATTGCTTAGTAAATAAATCCTAACTCACAAATCCAAACGATAAGGGATAAACATGCTCTTTTCAAATAATGCTTACTTCAAAACACATGCACTTTGAAATACTTACACATGGAAACTTTTACATACTTATCATGCTCAATCATGCTTGAAAACATTTACTAGCATTAAAACATTGGCAAATCTAACATGCTCATAATTTCTTTTGAGACTTGCTACTTATGCATTTCCATACTTTAAACCACTAACTTCCTTGCTCTTGCTCTTTAACATGCTTGTAACATAACAATGTTAACATACTTAGCAAAACATATGCTTAAACTGAAAACACTTACATATACTCATATACTTCAAAATAATAATCAACTTTCTCAGGCCTTGACAATGTACCATGGTATCAGTGTACCAATGCGCGCATCCCTAATAGGTTTCGGGGTAGCTAGCCACCGCACCCTATTAGAGCTTCTTTCTAACTTTCTGTGGGCCTCTCTTTTGCCCGGTACATGTCACTTTACAAAAGTAAAATACTTTCTTACTCATAATGCTTGTATTTATCAAGCTAACTTTCTTTTTGCATAACTTTTTGCACTACAAAACTTTACCTTTCTCACTTGGAACTTTCATCGAGCACCTTGCGTGCCCTTAACCCAAAACTCATCTTTGGGACTTTTCAAGAACTTGGCCTTTCATGCTTAGATCACACATATAAAATCTACTCCAATTCAAGTTCTATGATTAAAAACATGTATTCTTGAGAAACTTAAATCACACCATAAACAATATTCTCCAAGCATGTACTTAGATTACAAAATCAAGGTTCTACAACAAGAAAACTACATACGAAGCTACTCCTATTGCAGGTGAGTGATTTACTTACCCTTTTCTTGAAGAAAACTCACTAAGTATCTCGAAATTCCTAGCGTAGGGTTCTTTTCCTCTTCCTTTGCAAGAAAACTTCACCCTTGGCCCAAGGGAAGAAGCCCTAGGTTTTCTACTTCAAGAGGAAGGAGAAGGAGGAGAAAACTCCCCTTTTCTTCCCTGTTTTTCGCAGCTTCCCACCCTGCTTGCGCGACCTCCTCCAAGCCCTAATGGGGTCTTAACTCAACTTAAGTGGAAGTTTAAATACCTCTTCATGAAACGGGCTAAATCAACTATAATATTATTTCGCTTCATCCTTTTTTGTGTTTGATACCCTTGCCCAGTTGGTTACTTGGACTTGCTTAGGGATTGGCTTCTCGCGTGGTCGCGAGATCAATCCCCACCAGACCCTTAAATTTTTTTCTTTTTATTTTAATTCTGAAAAATGCTAGAAAAATTCCGAAAAATCCCTAATAATACCAGAAAATTATTGGGTGTTACACAGTGAGTTTTGAGCAAAACTCACTAATCCCTAATAATACCAGAAAATTGTTGGGTGTTACACAGTGAGTTTTGCTCAAAACTCACTGATATACCTAAACCACTCCTATAGCATTGGTGATACAGCAAGATTAGAGGTTTCGACAGCCAAAATCTCATCTCCTAGCTCAACCCTGTCTACTAATATAGGGTTTTCAGAATTCCAAATATGGTAGGTCCATCAGTGAGTTTTGCTCAAAACTCACTGATATACCTAAATCACTCCTATAGCATTGGTGATACAGCAAGATTAGAGGTTTCGACACCCAAAATCTCATCTCCTAGCTCAACCCTATTTACTGATATAGAGTTTTCAGAATTCCAAATATGGTATGTCCATAAGTGAGTTTTGCTCAAAACTCACTGATATACCTAAACCACTCCTATAGCATTGGTGATACAGCAAGATTAGATGTTTCGGCACCCAAAATCTCATCTCCTAGCTCAACCCTGTCTACTGATATAGGGTTTTCAGAATTCCAAATAGGGTAGGTCCATCAGTGAGTTTTGCTCAAAACTCACTGATATACCTAAACCACTCCTATAGCATTGGTGATACAGCAAGATTAGAGGTTTCGGCACCCAAAATCTCATCTCCTAGCTCAACCCTGTCTACTGATATAGAGTTTTTAGAATTCCAAATATGGTAAGTCCATCAGTGAGTTTTGCTCAAAACTCACTGATATACCTAAACCACTCCTATAACATTGGTGATATAGCAAGATTAGAGGTTTCGTCACCCAAAATCTCATCTCCTAGCACATCCCTGTCTACTGATATAGAGTTTTCAGAATTCCAAATATGGTAAGTCCATCAGTGAGTTTTGCTCAAAACTCACTGATATAC
This sequence comes from Boesenbergia rotunda, assembly GCA_024364735.1. Taxonomy (NCBI): domain Eukaryota; kingdom Viridiplantae; phylum Streptophyta; class Magnoliopsida; order Zingiberales; family Zingiberaceae; genus Boesenbergia; species Boesenbergia rotunda. Next base: position 63,271 of record JAGFNQ010002520.1, read on the forward strand.
CTAAACCACTCCTATAGAATTGGTGATACAGCAAGATTAGATGTTTCGGCACCCAAAATCTCATCTCCTAGCTCAACCCTGTCTACTGATATAGGGTTTTCAGAATTCCAAATATGGTAGGTCAATCAGTGAGTTTTGCTCAAAACTCACTGATATACCTAAACCACTCCTATAACATTGGTGATACAGTAAGATTAGAGGTTTCGGCACCCAAAATCTCATCTCCTAGCTCAACCCTGTCTATTGATATATGGTTTTCAGAATTCCAAATATGGTAGGTCCATCAGTGAGTTTTGCTCAAAACTCACTGATATACCTAAACTACTCCTATAGCATTGGTGATACAGCAAGATTAGAGGTTTCGGCACCCAAAATCTCATCTCCTAGCTCAACCCTGTCTACTGATATAGAGTTTTCAGAATTCCAAATATGGTAAGTCCATCAGTGAGTTTTGCTCAAAACTCACTGATATACCTAAACCACTCCTATAGCATTGGTGATACAACAAGATTAGATGTTTCGGCACCCAAAATCTCATCTCCTAGACCACTGCTATTAGATGTTTCGGCACCCAAACTCACTGATATACCTAAATCACTCCTATATAATATGTAATTATATATTAAACCTTTTTATAAAAATTTATTTTATATATTATTATATGAATAATGGAGGGCCTGAAGTTTGATGACTTCAGGCCCAGGGCACAGAAAAATTTTTAATTTTAAAAATATTTTTTTATATTTAATTATTATTTATTAAATTAATTATTTATAGGATCTGAAGTTATTTGACTTCAGACCCTCCTGGCCTGACTTCAGGCCCTGTGTTTGAATATGAAATTAAGTGTTTTGATAGGTTTTTTTATATATTAATATATTTTTAAAATAGAAAAAAAATTTGAGTCCACGTCGGGCCTGAATCAAAAGATTTCAGGCCCAACGTGGGTCTGAAATAAAAAATTTCAGGCCCACGCTAGGCCTGAAATCAATACACGTTCTTTTTTTTAATTTTCAGCTAACGTTTGTTTTCAAAATTTTTTTATATATTAATATATTTATTAATATATTAATATATTTATAGATATATTTATTAATATATTTATTAATAAAAAGCGTTGGATGAGATTTTAATATATTTATTAATATTTTATATATATATTAATATATATATTAAATATTATTTAATATATTAATTTCTATTAATCAAATATAAAAATTATATTTTTATATTTTTAAATCACGTTGGATGAGATATTTGTTAACTGAAATATTTTTTTTGATGTTTACCTTATAACGTTTTCAGCGCCGATTTCATAATATATTATTTTAAAATAAAAGTCTGAAAAGGTATCTGCAGACATCTCGAAATTTGTTACCGAGAGAGAAGGAGAAAGACAGTAGATAACAGGAGAGGTATAAGAGGAAGTTCACTATTATTAAGTGCGCCCTTTGGTGAAAATGAAACCATGGTACGCTGTTTGGTAAATATATATTCTTGGGTACGCCTTTTGGTAAATTGCCCTTAGTTAATTATTAAAGTTAATTTATTAATCATTAGTATCTTTTTTGATATTATTAATTAGAAAAAGGATATATATTTATTTTAAAATTAATTTATAATTATTTATCTCTAAACAATTTTATATATTAATTCATTTATTTAATAACTAATTAATACTTTTTACTATATAATTATTTTAATAAATCCAATAATATTGGGTTTGATAAATAAATTTATAATTTTTTTTTAAAAATAATACAATAATTTTGAACTGTGGCGAATTGTAGTAAATCATACACAAACTGTGAATCGGCAGTTTCGAATCATGAATCGTAATCGTTTTCGATTATTAAGATTAAGGGTTGAACCTCTAGAACCGTCAAATCGTCGAATCGTTAAATCGTCGGTTTTGAATCATGGTCATGTCTACTTGCGAGATGATCAGGATGGATATGCATATAATCCACAAAGTGAGCACCAAGTATATTTTTTTATTTTTATAATTTAAAGTTTAGAATTTAAGATTTAATTTTTGATGTTGAGAGTTGGGTCATAGTATCTCAGATAAAAAAATTTTAAAAAAAATAAAAAAGATATTACACATGCATGATGCTCACTTTAATTTTTGTTAGCGTTTAGTAGTTAAAACATAAGATTTAAACTTCAGAGTTTATCATTTGGGTTATAGTATTTGTTGATATAATATTCTTTGGATCAAAGTTGATCAGTTTGATTAAGTTTGGAATGGCTCGAGCTTGAGTTTCAATATTTGGATTATATTTGAGCAGAGGTCAAATAGGTCGAGATTAACTGGATATTTGATAATATTGTTGAGGCAATCTATAGTCCGTAGGACCGTATGTTTTTATGTTTGAGCAAAGGGTTTAAGTTCAGATCACCCTTGCATTTGAAATGTGTATTTGAATGTGCATGTTATGTAGGATACATAGCTTGACAACTTCGGGTCCAGTGAAGGATGGTGCATCCGAGGGACTGTGGACGAGGCAGGAACGATGAGCCGAGGGAAGCGCACTTCGGAGTATACGCGAAGGATGACATGTGGAGATGAGCCGCGGGCTTGTATGCATCTGATGGACGAGAGCCAAAGACGAAAAAGGCTTGAAGGCAACAGGTCGAGGTTGTAAGAAGAGTCAAGTGAGTCGTAAGGGTCCGAGTGCTGAGTGAATTGTACTCGGGATAGGAAACCCTAGGTTTAGGGTTTGGTCAATCGATTAATATGGGATCAATCAACTGGTAGAACTCACAGAAAGATCAATCGATTGATCTTTTGTGCAGTCGACTGATGTCGGTTGGAATTCAAACGTTAGGCTGTAACATTCGAATTTGGCTGGATCAATCGACTGGTATTGGAACCAGTCGACTAGTAATTACTAGTTCAACCACGAGCTCTATTTAAGGGAGCTCGGTTTGACTGACTAAGGTTGACAAAATTGATCTTGGTTAGAGGTCAATTAGTAGTCTTGGTGCTCAGTTGTGTTTGCAAGGTTATAGCGAGGTTTCTCCACCCACAAAGAGCGACACGAGTTAGCTGGAGGTTTTCGGGGAGTCATCCATCGACGGATCGGGATCTCCAGAGAGCGGGAAATAAGTTGGTCTATGAGCCATTCGCAAACAGACCCCCGTTCTTGGATGGACTGACCTTTACAGAGCGCTCAGTCCACTGAAGACCTCTTCAGCTGAGCCTCGGTCAGTCGCCAGCCGCCCCAGAAGCCGTTGAAACCTGCGAATGGAAAACAGACAAACCTGCCCGAAGCGAAAGTCGCCAATAGACCCTCCTTCTTGGTTTGTGTCATCCCTGTTGTTGATACAGTCTGGCCCTGATTGTTGTTTTGGTGTTGACACCGATTTTAGTTCAGGTTGATGATTATCTTGATGATGGTTAAGTCCTAATTGGGGATTAGACATGTTATGGAAAATCCTAGCTTGGAGGGCTAGGTGTTGGAAAATCCTAACCTGGAGGGTTAGGTATGGAAAGTCCTAGCTTGGAGGGCTAGGTGTTGAAAAGTCCTAATTCGGAAGGTTGGGTGAAAAGTCCTAGCTTGGAGGGCTAGGTGAAAAGTCCTAACTTGGAGGGTTAGGTGAAAGTCCCAACTGGAGGGTTAGGTGAAAAATCCTAGCTTGGAGGGCTAGGTGTGGAAAAGGTCTAACTCGGAAGGGTTGGGTGAAAAGTCCTAGCTTGGAGGGCTAGGTGAAAAGTCCTAGCTTGGAGGGCTAGGTGAAAAGTCCTAACTTGGAGGGTTAGGTGAAAAGTCCCAACTTGGAGGGTTAGATGGAGAAATCCTAGCTTGGAAGGCTAGGTCTGCGTCCCTGGATCGGTCTGGTGACCGATCAGGGATATTGGCACGCTGCTCCTTCGTGGATCGGTCTGGTGACTGATCCAGCGATGACTGATCGGTCTGGTGATCGATCAGGGAGCGCACAATGAGGTTGGGAACCTACTGTGTGGCTCCTGATCGGTCTGGTGACCGATCAGGCAGCAGGCTGTTGCCTTGTTGCTTGGCTCCTGATCAGTCTGGTGACCGATCAGGGAGCAGGTAGCTTCCTCACTGCCTTACTCCTGATCGGTCTGGTGATCGATCAGGGAGTGATCAGTGAGTTGAGTTCCCCCGCGGATCAGCTCCTGAACGGTCCGGTGACCGAACAGAGACTTAGGATCTGATTTCCGGGATTACTGTTCATCGAACCTGATCGGTCTGGGTGACCGATCAGGCATCACTCTGATCGGTCTGGTGACCGATCAGGCTTCACTCTGATCGGTCCGGTGACCGATCAAGCTTCACTCTGATCGGTCCGGTGACTGATCAAGCTTGTGTTTCCGCGAGAGCTGGGAGTCCGAGCGAAGCGGTGGATCGGTCCGGTGACCGACCCACGAACCCTGGATCGGTCCGGTGACCGATCACTTTAATTCAAAATGCACTGTCGAAGCTCTGATCGCGTCTGAACGTATCCGATTCTCTGCGCTTAACATCTGATATATGATTTGCTATGTGATATGTTGCTCTAACACACTGATTAAGCTGCAGGTGACAGGGAAGGATTCAAACACTCAAGGAGAGTCAATGGTGGCCTTTCCTTGGAGCAGGTTTGTCCGTTTTCCATCTCAAGTTGCAACAGCTGGAGCTGCAGACTGGAGCTGCTGACTGGAGCTTGGCTAAGGGAGGCTCAGGAAGTCCAGGGAGGGCTTAGTGGTAGCTGGCGTTGGCAGGGAAGCAGCTGGAGGCTGTAGGAGATGGTGTCACCTGATGCTGAGTGGAGAAACAAAAGGGCAGAAGAAAGCTTCTTTGAAGTAGTGTTCGCGAATTGAGTTCTTGCTGCGCCTTTGGGTTCTCCACAACTTGCTTGCGTGTTCTGAAGTTTCATCACCTTGAGCAAGCTACTGCAATCTTGAAGCAACCATTCATTACTTGAGCGCTAGAAGGAAGGAACAAGAAGGTCCGAGTCCAACAGCGAGAAGACACGAGGAGAAGGCTCTTGCGTGAGATCGTCGCTGGGTGGAGCTCTGAGGGAGCTTGCTGTGTTCTTGTCTTTGCTAAGTGCTAAGTAAGATCTTTCTTTGTGTTTCATTGTGATTAAACCTATATCTGTGATTGAAACGCTGTGGAGAGGTTTCTCCACCGAGAAGGAGGTTGTCTTCTATCCGGTGTTAACCGGGGCTTGATCTGTCGACGATCAAAGGATCGCCCACCTTAAGGGCACGCCAAGGAGTAGGGGCAAGTTATCCCCGAACCTTGTAAACCCTCATTGTTAGCGATCTTGCTAGTTGTGTTGTTTGCCTTTGTTGTCTGTTTTTGTTTTCTGCACTGCTTTGTTTCCATTGATTCTTCCGCTGTGCTACTGATAAGTTTGAGTGCAGAATTTGATAAGTGCCTAAAGTCCAAGTGTTTGGCTATATTCACCCCTCTCTAGCCATCCGGGTTCCAACAAGTGGTATCAGAGCTTGGGGCTCTGTTTCTGCGGATTAACAACCGAGAGCTATCATCCATGGCGTTGAGAGAAGGATTTTCCACCACCCGACCTCCTTTCTTTGATGGCGCTGATTTTCAATATTGGAGATCAAAGATGGAGTATTATTTGAAGATGGACATCAATACTTGGTTCGCGGTGAAGGAGGGATTCACCCCTCCAAAGGATGATGAAGGCAAGAAACTTGACTCATGGCGTTGGACAGCCGAACAAACTCGGAAGAGTGAAGCCGACGCGAAGGCAGTTGTCACTCTACAATGCGGCATGAACAAAGACCAACTCATCAAGGTTGGTCCTTTCACAAGTGCAAAGGACTTGTGGAACAAGCTCATCAAACTCCATGAGGGCACCCGAGATTCAAGAATCGCCAAGAGGGACTTGTTCCTCAATCAACTTCAAAATCTCACCATGAAGGAGAATGAAATGGTGAGTGAGCTCCATAGCCGGTTCAAGGAAGTCCTCAATGGGCTTCATTCGATTGATGAAAAGGTCGAGAATCGCGACCTTGTGAGGTATGTACTAAAAGCATTTCCAAGGAACGCTTTGTGGTCATCCATGGTGGATGCCTACAAAGTATCCAAGGATTTATCCATTGTTAAGTTAGATGATTTGTTTTGTGAAATGGAATTGCATGAGATGGCTAACAAAGGCCCCAAGGAGAAGGGGTTTGCCTTAGTTGCAGGGGACCGAACCAACAAGAAGAAGAAGGAGAAGGAAGTCTCTTCATCTTCATCTTCATCTTCATCCTCTTCCGAATCCGAGTCCGATTCCGAGGGAGATGGCAGCGGCTCCTGATCCTCCGAGATGACGAACTTTGTAAGAAGGATGATGAGAAGGGGTCGACGTTTCAAGAGTAGAGGTAACTCTAGTGAAGCTAAACTTGATAAGACTAATGCCTCTTGCTATGAGTGTGATAGGAAAGGGCATTTCAAGAATGAATGCCCGAAGCTATCGAAGAAAAAGAAGAAAGCCTTGAAGGCCACTTGGGATGAGTCATCCTCAAACTCATCCGATGAAGAGAAGGAGGAGAAGAGCACAAGACATGTGACACTCATGGCTCTTGGAGAGGAAAGTAGTGATGAATCATCCAATTCCTCAAACACGGCTTCATCATCTTCGGATGATGAAGAGGTAACTTCTCCCAAACTTGAAAAGTGTTATAGAGCTATTGCATGTTTAACCAATATATTGAATAAGTCAAAAAATAAGGTTAAAGCATTGCAATTAGAAATTGATCAATTGAAATTATCTAGAGATGATAACATTGATGATTTGCATGTTGACATGTTAGAGGATGAGATCAAATCATTAAAACTTGAGATTGACCAATTGAAATCCCCTAGGGTTGAGGATATAGACAATTTGCATGATGAATCCCTAGTAAAAGAAAACAAATCATTAAAGAGTGAAGTTGAGAGACTCAAGAATATTCTTGAGAAGTTCTCAACTAGCTCTAAGACCCTAGACATGATCTTGAATGGCCAAAGGGCAGCCTACAATAGGGCCGGTATTGGTTACCGACCCAAAGAACCTTCATTCGTGTCCTTGATGTCTAGGACTGATATGAGACAATCTAGGACACCCAAGGTTCAAAAGAAAGTTGTCAAGGCATGGGTGCCTAAGTCTTGTTTAGTTGATGCTTTAGGTCCCAAGGTTTAGGTACCTAAAACTTCTATTTTTCGAATTGTATAGGTTATGATTGAGGGGGAGCATCTATCAACTTGGATCGTTGATAGTGGATGCTCCAAACACATGACCAGGGATAGATCATTGTTTACCACACTTCACAAGAAAAGTAGAGTAATGTTTCATTTGGTAACAATGGTAGTCTTAAGGTCATAGGAATAGGAGATATTCAAATATCCGAATGTCTTAGAATTTCAAATGTCCTTCTAGTCAAGGGGATGACATTTAATCTCCTAAGTGTCAGTCAATTGTGTGACACGGGTTACACAATTGATTTTCAACCAAGTCAATGTCTAGTTAGACAACATGACACCTTGGACACGGTACTAGTAGGAGCAAGAGTAGACAATATTTATCAAGTTTCATTTAAAAGTGTTGATGCAGTCTGACCCTGATTGTTGTTTTGGTGTTGACATCGATTTTAGTTTAGGTTGATGATTATGATGATTATGATTAAGTCCTGATCGAGGATTAGGCAGGGTTTGGAAAATCCTAACCTGGAGGGTTAGGTGTGTAAAATCCTAGCTTGGAGGGCATGGTGTTGGAAAGTCCTAATTCGGAAGGGTTGGGTGAAAAGTCCTAGCTTGGAGGGCTAGGTGAAAAGTCCTAGCTTGGAGGGCTAGGTGAAAAGTCCTAACTTGGAGGGTTAGGTGCAAAGTCCCAACTTGGAGGATTAGGTGAAAAGTCCTGGCTTGGAGGGCCAGGTGCTTAGCTTGGAGGGCTAGGTTGGATGAAGTTCTAACTTGGAAGGGTTGGGTGAAAAGTCCTAGCTTGGAGGGCTAGGTGAAAAGTCCTAGCTTGGAGGGCTAGGTGAAAAGTCCTAACTTGGAGGGTTAGGAGCAAATTCCCAACTTGGAGAGTTAGATGGAAAAATCCTTAGCTTGGAGGGCTAAGGTGGATGAAACCCTAGTTTGGAGGGCTGGGTTTGACTCCCTGGATCGGTCTGGTGACCGATTAGGGAGATTGGCACGTTGCTCCTTCGTGGATCGGTTTGGTGACCGATCCAGAGATGTCTGATCGGTCCGGTGACCGATCAGGGAGCAAGCAGCTTCCTCACTGACTTGCTCTTGATCGGTCTGGTGACCGATCAGGGAGCGAACAGTGAGTGAGTTCCCCTCCGGATCAGACCCTGGATCGGTCCGGTGACCGATCAGGGACTTAGGATCTGATTACAGAATCACTGTTCATTTGTCCTGATCGGTCTGAGTGACCGATCAGGCTTCACTCTGATCGGTCTGGTGACCGATCAGGCTTCACTCTGATCGGTCCGGTGATCGATCAGGCGTGTATAGCCGCGAGAGCTGGGAATCCCAACGAAGCAGTGGATCGGTCTGGTGACCGACCCACAAGTCCTGGATCGGTCCGATGACCGATCACTTTATTTCAAATTGCACTGTTAGACGCGATCAGAGCGTCTGATCGTATCCGATTTTCTGCGCTTTGCTTCTGAATCTTGATTTACTGCTTGATATGCTGCTCTAACAGTTTGATTAAGCTGCAGGTGATAGGGGAGGATTCAAACACTCAAGGAGAAGTCAATGAAGGCTTTCCTTGGAGCAGGTTTGTCCGTTTTTCCATCTCAGGTTGCAACGGCCGAGCTGCAGACTGGAGCTGAGACTGGAGCTTGGTTGAGGGAAGCTCAGGGAGTCCAGGTATAGCTCAGTGGTAGTTGGCGTTGGCAGATGGGAAGCTGGGAGCTACAGGGATGGTGTCATCTAATGCTTGGTGGAGAAACAAAAGTGAGAAGAAGATTTCAGTTGAAGCAGAGTTCCAGAGTTCGAGAGTTCTAGAGTTTGAGCTTGCTGAAGTTCTTGCTGCGATTTTGTGTTCTCCACACTTGACTTGCTGTGTGCATGTGCTGTTGATTCCTTGAGCAAGTCATTGAGATCTGAGGAGCAACCAACTCTTACGCAAGTGCTGAGAGGAAGGAACAAGGAGCTTGGAGTCCAACAGTGAGAAGACACGAAGGAGGGAGTCCTTGCGTGAGATCGTCGCTGGGTGGAGCTCGGGATAAGCTCGTTGTGTTCTTGTCCTTGCTAGGTGCTGGGTAAGAGTATTCTCTGTGTTTCATTAAGCTTAAATCTATATCCTTGTTTGAAACGCTGTGGAGAGGTTTCTCCACCGAGAAGGAGGTTGCGTTATATCCGGTGAACATCGGGGCTTGATCTGCCGACGATCAAGGGATCGCCCACCTTAAGGGCACACCAAGGAGTAGGGGTAAGTTATCCCCGAACCTTGTAAACCCTCTTGTTAGCGATCTTGATAGCTGTCTTTGTTTGCTTTCAGTTCTGTTTTTAGTTTACTGCACTGCTTCGGTTTCCTTTGTTTCTTCCACTGTGCTACTGATAAGTTGAGTGCAGAAACTTCATAAGTGTTTAAAGTCCAAGTTATTGGCTATATTCATCCCCCCTCTCTAGCCATCCGTTTCCAACAAGTGGTATCAGAGCTTGGGGCTCTGTTTACGGCTTAACATCCGAGAGCTTACAGCAAGATGGCTGGAAGAGAAGGCTACAGCACAAACCGACCTCCATTCCTCGACGGCACTGATTTTTCATATTGGAAGTCAAGAATGGAGTTTTACTTGAAGACAAACATGAGCTTGTGGTTCGCTGTCAAGGAGGGGTTTCCCCTTCCAAAAGATAATGAAGGAAAGGCGCTTGAGTTTTCCAAGTGGTCGGCTGAGCAAATCCGGAAGGGGGAAGCAAATGGCAAAGCTGTGATCACCTTACAATGTGGGATGACCAAAGAGAAATTGATCAAGATTGGTCCCTTCACCTCTGCCAGAGATTTGTGGAACAAACTCATTGAGTTCCATGAGGGAACTCAAGATACACGAATAGTCAAGAAGGACCTCCTTCTCAGCCAACTCCAAAACTTGACAATGGGAGAAAACGAAACTGTAAGTATGCTTCATTGTCGATTCAAAGAAGTATTGGATGGTCTCCACTCCATTGGTGAAGAGGTAGAAAACCGAGACCTAGTGAGGTATGCCCTTAAATCATTTCCTAGGAATGCCTTGTGGTCATCCATGGTGGATGCTTACAAGGTTTCCAAGGACTTATCTTTTGTTAAGTTAGAAGATCTATTTTGTGAAATGGAATTAAATGAGATATCTAACCAAAGTCCAAAGGAGAAAGGTATTGCTTTAGTGGCAGGTGACAACAAGAAGAAGAAGGAAAAAGAGGAGGAGGACATCCACTGTCACGTGGCTCTAGTGGCACTACAAGAGTCAAAGGAGGAGAGTGATGAATCAAGTGACTCCTCAACCGCGCCTTCATCATCTTCGGATGATGAAGAGGTAATTTCTCCCGAGTTAGATAAGTGCTATAGAGCTATCGCATGTTTAACCAAATTGTTAAAGAAATCTAAGAATAAGGTTAAGTCATTGAAGTTGGAAGTAAAAGAATTAAAATCCTCTAAGGTTGAGGATATTAATGACTTCCATAATGAATCCCTTGAGAATGAGAATAAGATCTTGAAGGGTGAAATTGTAAATCTCAAGATTGTTCTTGAGAAATTTTCAACAAGCTCTAAAACATTAGATATGATACTCAACTCACAAAGGGCGATGTACAACAAGGTCGGTTTGGGTTACCAACCTAAAGAACCTAGTGTCATATCTTTAATGTCAAGAACCTATGTTAGATCATCAAATGATTCTAAGGTTCGAAAAGTCAAAAAGAAATTGACTAAGGCATGGGTGCCAAAGTCATTCATTGTAGATTCTTTAGGTCCCAAAATTTGGGTACCTAAAACCTCTATATTTAGAATTGTATAGCTTTGATTGAGGGGGAGCATCTATCAACATGGGTGGTTGATATTTGGTGCTCCAAACCCATGACCAACACAAAAAAAATGTCATTCACATGATTGGTTATGGAAAATTCGAATTAAGTGCTTTGATCTTCATTGTCTTAGCCCTTATAACAATATGATCTCTTGGCTAGTGATTTATGAAATCTCATTTGGGCAATAAGGAAACTTTTCATGCAATGAATGATAGTATATCCATGCTTCAAAATAAATCTACAAGTTTTGGAAAAATTATATATATTGCATGAACGGGTTAGATTGACACATAACTTGCTTATACCATGGATTGCTTAAGTTGATTAGTTTTATTATTGAATTTTATGGTTCAAGCTTAAGAGGTTGTGTTTGGTGAACATATGCCATGATTTTCTTGTTTGTGTTATACAACATAAATGTATGCTAAGGAAAATATCAACACATAACTTGTGATGATTAGGCATCAATAGACAAGAACATGAGCTTAAGGTTCGGTTTAAGTTTCTCTTGATACTTTGGAGATGAACCTAGTTGAGTATGTCATGATTTTACTATTTGTGTGATTAACATTAATCTATGGCATGCAAAGTTTGGTTAAGAACAAGATAAACATATAGCTTGTGCTAATCCTTATGAAAATTCCACAAGGACTCAATGCTTAAGTTCTATGATCTAGTGATGTCTTTGTATCAATCTAAATCAAGATTCTAGGACTTAGGATATATATACATGTATCCCCAACATCTAGCTCATCACATGTTGTTTTTCATGACTTAAACCTTGTATGTATGGGCTTTAATCTCAAAGTTATATTGGAAATGATTTTCTTTGATATGGAATTGATACAAATCATGACATATATTTTGATTAAGGGAACCCTTAGAATCAAATGGATTACCTCTATGCTTTGACACAAATCATGTTGATCATGTTTTGGGAATTTGATATTAGTATCATATATTGATGATTGTTTGAAGAAATGTATTTTGATTGAAGGAACCCTTAGGAACAAATGGATTAAAACCAATTGAATTAGGGTTTGGGAATGGTTAAGGGTTGAAACAAATCTATTTCTGAAACTGATCAAGTTCAGAAAACAGTCTGTGTCAAACCTGATCGGTCCACGGACCGATCAGGACTCACCCTGATCGGTCTAGTGACCGATCAGGAATCATACTGATCGGTTCGGTGACCGATCAGGAATCATACTGATCAGAAGTATCAGATTACTCCTCAGTCCGATCTCTTTTCTTCAAATTGTATCAGATTGTTGATCATTTGGATACAAACACATATGATACAAACCAATTATAGTTGGAACAAAACCTAATATTAATTTGATACAAACATATGTTGGAATGTTCAAATTCATAAGAAAGGATTTGTTGAGTCATGACTCTTGTTCTTAATGTTGTGTTTCGGAATTTTTCTGAAATATCGAATATCAATAGAGTCTACTCCCCGGTTATGGAATGCCAATTGTTAATGCAGTCTGATTAGGAACGTATCAGAGTTTCAAAAATTTTTCTGAAATCTGATCGCTCCCGAGACTAATCAGATATCCTTCTGTATCACGTAATCAACAGACCTGGTTGGTCACGGAGACCAATCAGGACTATGTTTCAGATACAGTTGCATTCCTTATTTGTCCTATGAAGTATATACGTATTTGACCATGATATACTTCTGTATATGTCTTCACATGGAAGTCCAAGTGTTAATGCAGTCCGATCTTGAACGAATCAAAATTACAGAAATTTTTCTGAAAATTGATCGTTCATAGATAAATCAGAAATTTTTCTGTATCGATCATCAGTCTGATGGAACTGCGATAATTGTTGTCATATGATGCATATACATTGTTGCCATGATACATTTATGGTATATGCCTGTCATATGCAATTCCAAAATCATCCTTTGACTTACTTATCATATGAAACATATACGTGTTTGACCATGATATAATTTTGTATATGTTTTCATGTGCAATTCAAAACTTAACCTTGATTATTTTGGGTTTGGGGAGAGACCCGTGTTTAAGGGGGAGGTATGTTCAAACTTAATAACCATACCCTTTTCGATGTTTGACAAGGGGGAGAAAATGACTGATTAAGTTTATGGTTATTATAGGGGGAGGATCATGATTCCCTTATGAGAATTGAACGGACTTCAATTGATTGATACCTAAACTTAAATCGGTTTGTCAAACAACAAAAAGGGGGAGATTGTTGATGCAGTCTGGCCCGGTTGTTGTTTTGGTGTTTGACAATGATTTAAGTTTGGTTGAGCGAATTTAGGTTGATTATGATGATTATGATTAAGTCCTGGTCGAGGATCAGACATGGTATGGAAAATCCTAGCTTGGAGGGCTAGGTGTTGGAAAATCCTAACCTGGAGGGTTAGGTGTTGAAAATCCTAGCTTGGAGGGCTAGGTGTGTGAAAAGTCCTAATTCGGAAGAGGTGGGTGAAAAGTCCTAGCTTGGAGGGCTAGGTGAAAAGTCCTAGCTTCGAGGGTTAGCTGCAAATTCCCATCTTGGAGAGTTAGGTGAAAAAGTCCTGGCTTGGAGGGTCAGGTCCTAGCTTGGAGGGCTAGGTTTGGAAAAGTCCTAATCCGGAAGAGTTGTGTGAAAAGTCCTAGCTTGGAGGGCTAGGTGAAAAGTCATAACTTGGAGGGTTAGGTGCAAATTCCCAACTTGGAGGGTTAGGTGAAAAATCCTTAGCTTGGAGGGCTAAGGTGGATGAAACCCTAGCTTTGAGGGCTGGGTTGGAGCCCCTGGATCGGTCTGGTGACCGATCAGGGAGTTGGCACGGTGCTCCTTCGTGGATCGGTCTGGTGACCGATCCAGCGACGACTGATCGGTCTGGTGACCGATCAAGGAGTACGCGTTTCACCCATTGCTTTGCTCCTGATCGGTTTGGTGATCGATCAGGGGGCAAACAGTGAGGTTGAGTTCCCTTGCTGAACTGCTCCTGATCGGTCTGGTGACCGATCAGGATCACTGTGCAGATCGTTCTAGAGAACGATCCAGCATCGCAGGTTCCTCATTATGATCGATCAGGACGGAGCCTGATCGGTCTGGTCACTATCTGATCGGTCTGGTGACCGATCAGGAGGTTTCCTGATCGGCCCTGTGATCGATCAGGGGATCTGGACTGCGAAACTCAGAAATAGCCCGATAAAGGGGTGGATCGGTCGGGTGATCGACCCACAACCTGGGATCGGTCTGGTATCGATCCAGGAGAGTTCCAAAGAAATCGCGATTTCTAATCGAGCGTTGGGGACCGATCAGGACTGAGCCTGATCGGTCTGGACCCAGCCTGATCGGTCTGGTGACCGATCAAGATGCTCTCTGATCGGTCCGGTGACCGATCACTTTAATTCAAAATGCACTGTCAGACGCTCTGATCGCGTCTGAATGTATCTGATTCTCTGCGCTTAACATCTGATATATGATTTGTCGTTTGATATGCTGCTCTAACACTCTGATTAAGCTGCAGATGACAGGGGAGGATTCAAACACTCAAGGAGAAGTTAATGGAGGCTTTCCTTGGAGCAGGTTTGGATCTATTGTGTTTTCAAGTCTCAACGGCGTCTGGCGCAACTGACAACTGACGAAGGCGCGGCTGGCAACTGACGGAGGCTCAGCTGGAGGAGTGTCCAGTGGACTGAGTGCTCAGAGAGGTCAGTGGGTCAGGGTGTGAGTCAGTGGTGCTAATGGAGCTGGCGACGTTGAGCAGGAGCTTAAGAGACAAAGCTGGATGCAGAGGAGCGGAGGCGAGCAAGACAGAAACTTGGGAAGTTCGGCTGGGCGGTGTTCGTGCTCTCTGTTGCTTTGTGCTTGAGCTACAACTGCTAAGGAGGTTGCTACTATACATATTCTGATCCTTGAAGCAACCTGTTGAGAGATTGCATACGTGAGCACTTGGAAGAAGAAACAAGGAGCTCGGTGAGTCCATCAGCAAGAAGACACGAAGAGGGAGTTCTTGCGTGAGATCTTGGCTGGGTGGAGCTCGGTGAGGGGTTTGCTTGTGTTCTTGCTTTCCTAAGTGCTCAGTAAGGTTTCTTCTTGTGTTTCATTGTGCTTAATTCCATATACTGTTTGAAACGCTGTGGAGAGGTTTCTCCACCGAGAAGGAGGATTTGATATCCGGATTTTCCGGGGCTTGATCTGCCGACGATCAAGGGATCGCCTACCTTAAGGGCACGCCAATGAGTAGGGGCAAGTTATCCCCGAACCTTGTAAACGATCCTTGTTAGCGTTTATAGTTAGCTTTTCATTTCTGCATTCATACTCTGTTTGGTTTTTGCTTCCACTGTGCTACTAACATTGAAGTGCAGAAATCTCAAAAGATAGAAAGCGATTTTTGTGTCCGACTAGATTCACCCCCCTCTCTAGCCATCCGAGTTCCAACACAAATATCCCTGCAAGATTTCAGAATTTTTGGAAATTTATGGAATTAGTTAGGCATTTCTGAAATTCGGACTGAAAAACTGAAATTCAGAACATCAGACACCAGTCGACTAGCTGGAGGTCAGTCGACTGGCAAAGGCCATAGAATATAATTACAGTGTGGCCCAGTCGACTGCCAGGAAGGCAGTCGACTGAGAAAACCCACAGAAAGTAATTACACTCTGAACCAGTCGACTGGCCCAGGGGCAGTCGACTGGTTCGCGGGTTTTATAAAAGGGGAGGGCGCGCCAGGAAAGCCAAACCTAGGGTTTTGGCTGCTTGTTCCCGGCGATTTTCTCTTCCTTTCAACTCCTCCTGCATCCTAAGCTCCTCCTAAGCCCTAAACTTCTTCCCTAAGGCCTCCTCTAACTCCGATCTACTTCTAGGGTTAGTAGAAAACCCCTTTTCAAGTCAACCTACGCGATTTCCAAATCTCACAATGCAAAGGGCAAAGAGGTATGATGTTTAAGGTTTATTTTTCCATTTAGGCTTTGCATTAATACTAATATGATGTTTTGTGTATGTTTCCTTTGATATTCTCCCTTTTTGGGGGGTTTCTTAGTGTGCATGCATGTGTTTGGGATATTAGGGTTGTGTCTAAAAGGTCTAGGGGTGAGGGCTCATTCCGACCAGATCCCCACGCTCTAGAGGAGTCATTATTTAGGAACCGGGAGTGCAAGAAAAGATTCGAGGAAAATGAGTTTGTTGTGCTACCGTGTCGGTATCTTAACAAAGCCTATTTTGAGGACAAGGTGCCACAAATTACTAAAATAGTGACTCACTTCGGCATAGAACAATTGGTCTATTGCCAACATGACATTAACATTGATCTATGCAAGGAGTTCTATGCAAATTTAACTTGTATTGATTCTGATAATAGTATTTATGAATCAAGAGTAGCCGGCGTTACCATTCCTTTCACACCCATGAGTTTAGCCAGTTTCCTAGAGTGTCGGGCATCTAACAATATTAACACCTATTTTCCCAATGTCATTGAGCCACTTGAGTTTGAGAACATTACCATTGATCAGATTCATCTACACTACTTTAGACGACATAGGCATGAATCTGAGCGTACATTTGATGCTAAGCCCATGCGTTCATTTAGCCACGTTTTATATAAGATTGTGGTAGAGTGCATCCTACCCATTGTTACTAAGGGGAGGGCAAGGATTAGATTGCTTCACTTAGTGATGATGTATGCTCTTGAGAGATGATTGGATATAGATATGTCATTGCATGTTTTTGCCTCCATCTGTCACTTTTCCCAGAGTGTGAATGGGAAAATTTATATGCCCTTTTGCCACATGTTGACTGAGTTCTTCCAGCTACGATTTGGCATTCGTGTCATCGGTGGTCAGGTCAAACACTTGTCCAAGGAATATGATCAAATTGGCACCCGCTAATTATCCTTGGCAGGGATTGAGTTTAGACAGGGGGCATTTGCTTGGAGGGAGCGCCCAGAGGCCGCTGGTGCAGATGAGGAGCCCACAGAGCTGGTCACCCGCGCAGAGTTCACTCAGTATCGTGAGGATGTTCATGGGCTCCGTGCGGATGTCCACACCATCCAGGGGGATATTCAGAGCCTCCAGCAGGGTCAGGCGGCGACTCAGAGGGAGGTACAGGGTCTCACAGACTTATGCCAGGGCTTTATGACCAGGCAGGAGGACATGTACGCGATGATGCAGCGATGGGATTTAGCGTATCAGGGTACTCTTGCTCCTCCTCTTCCAGATGGTGACGACCATATGTATTTTTGATCTGATGATGCAGTTGCTGGGTGTTAGTGTTGAGAGTGTTTTGGCTTGATATTTTGTATACCTCTCAAACGTTTTGTTTACTGATGTACTGATTCGGATGACCTCCGGCCTATTGGTCATAGGTATTATTGTGATATTTATTTGTTGAATTATGACTATATGTATTATGCACTGGTCTTATGCTATATTATTAAGTTTATGGTTTATTTTGATAATGTGTTGGATTTTAAGTGCTAGTATATTGCTAAAACATTTTGTTCTCCTTTATGTATATATGTGTTCATGATGTGATCTAAAATTTTATTTTCTATATCATCTAACATGGTTTGTTTGAAATCATATAAATACATTGTGTATCAAAAGGGATCATCATTTAGACTCAAGAGCGAATAGGGAAGAGATGTTGACAAAATAAATACACTTATATATGAAAAAGGGGGAGTTTGGGAATCAGTTTGAATGCCAAATGGAGTTGCTAGAAACTGACAAGTATAAGATAGCATGAGAAGAAGTCAACTTTGATACAAAGTTTAGATAATTTGAGAATTTTAGAGTTTGTACCAAAAGTCAAGCACGGTTAGTGTTTTCACGAACCAAATTTTTTTAGGGTAGGGAATACCTTAACAACTGTGCTTGCAGAGTTTCACATTTTTCCAAATTTTTTGGAATTTTTTTATTAGTTTCTGAATTTCGGCTGAAATTCTGAAATCTGTCGTATCAGTCGACTGCCCCAGGGGCAGTCGACTGATAATGTGGGCAGAATGGTCTTTTGGTGATTTCTGAAGTTTTTTTTTCCAGAAATATGGTTAAGTTCCATTTGGCACCAAGGGTTGGGTTGCCTGGGGCAATCTTTTGATGGTGTCAAAGGGGGAGAACTTGAGTGTTACGTTATGTTTGGGTTGAAACTTAAACATAGGCTTGGTTGTGCTTTACAGTTAAGTTGGGAAAACTAAACTTGGGATGAGCAATAAGGGTTGAAATTTGGGAGAAAGCATAGGTTGAGGGGGAGGTTGTCTCTTGTATGCTATGCTTGAATTTCAATTGCTTTTGCTAGTGTTATTGCTATATGTTTACCTAACTTAACATATTGCCACATATCAAAAAGGGGGAGATTGTTGGGGCAATCGGTCCTGAGATGATCTGAAGGATCATGATATTTTGATGAGTGGGCAATATGGTTAAGTTAGGATTTGTGTTGCTCTCACATGTGTACATAAGTGTGCAGGTGTACAGGTACGCATGGACTTAGTTGATGTCTTCAGGTGAAAGATGGCATGGAGATAAGCTGGGGGCTTACGTGCGCATCCGAGGGACCATTGACAGCAGAGATGATGAGCCGAGGGACGTGGACTTCGAGGCATACGTGAAGGGTGGCATGAAGGCAAGCTGGAGGCTTGCGTGCGCATCCGAGGGACGAGGGCCAAAGATGAAGAGGGCGTAAAGGCAACAGTCGAGACTGCTGGTGAAGAGTCAACTAGGTTGAGAGAGGCTGGGTATGAGTGCTTGTACTCAGGGGCTAAGCCGGGAGGGTTTTGAGTGTGAGAGAGACTTGTACTCGGGAGTGAAACTCTAGGCTTAGGTATGTCCCAGTCGACTGGCCCAGGGGCAGTCGACTGGTGTAGGCTGAAACAGGCTGGCAAGATTTGAACGTTGTACTGTAACGATCAAATCTGAGTGGGACCAGTCGACTGCCCCTGTTTCATATTTAAGCCCTATTTGAAGGGGTTCGTTTCCTACTATCTTATTGACGAAACCTGCTTAGTTAAAGTAAGTTAGTGGTCTACTGTGATCAGAAAGCATTCAAGGTGTTGTGCCGAGGTTTCTCCACCCACAAGGATCGACAGATCTAGCCGAAGGTTATCCGGGGGTTGATCCACCGAAGGATTCTTGGATTAGTCACCCGACCGGGGTGGATACCAAGTAAATCAAGGTGTTAGTAGTGTCTTATTCCTTATTTATTTTGCATATTATTGTTTCCGCTGCGCTAACAACTTTGTAGAGATCAAAACGACGAAGAAGTGCTATTCACCCCCCCCCCCCTCTAGCACACCATAAACGTTCTATCATTGTTCCTGTTGTTTAGGGAATCCAGTGAAAACAAAAAAACTCAGCCCACAACTACCACATCGGAAGACAAGGAATCAAAATCCAACAACCTAGTCGATGATCTGTGATTAAGATGCTAATTTGAAACAAATTCCAACAAGAAGACATCAAACCTATTTCAGATCAGTCGAAAGATTGGTCGGTTGTCACGCTTTCAAGAGAGGGGCGATCGGCTAGGGTTCGGCGGGAGTGGCGGCGCTCTGCTCATGCGCGCCGGAGAAGAAGAAACAGAAGGGAAGTGGAGAAGAAGAAATGAGAGGAAGAGTAGAGGGCGTGGGGTGACGATCGGTGTCGCTAGGGCTGCGGGCGGTCGGCGTCGCGCAGAGACGAAGGGCGTGCGGCGTTGGGAGGAACTGAATCGGGAGAGAGAGATGTAGGGTTTTTATTTTAGTTTTGGCCATTTTGCAATTAAACCCTCCAAGTTCAAAAAATTACAACTAGGTCCCTATATTCCGAATTTTCCATTTAGCCCCCCTGAGACTCGGTATTTAACATTCTCCCCTAGTAACAAAAATTTGGTCCCCAAATTTAACTAGTGAACCACAGCAAATACTAGTCAACCACAACAGGTACTAGTCAACGACAACAGGTATCAACACCCTATATCAACAACGTAGATATAATATAAATACGAAATAAAAACCAACCATACGCACCTCAAGTAAATAGATGAGGGTAGCAAGCTCTGATCGAATCGTCAAGCTCCCAAGTAGCTTCCTCATTAGAGTGGTGCTGCCAACCTACTTTGACTAAACGAACTGTCTTGTTCCTCAACCAATGCTCTTTGCGGTCCAGAATCCGCATAGGCACCTCCTCATAAGTCGCGTCCGGCTGAAGTGTGACCGGCACCTCCGATAACACATGTGTAGGATCGGGTACATATTTTCTCAACATGGAAACATGAAACACATCGTGAACTCCAGCCAATGACGGTGGTAACACCAAACGATAAGCGACAACTCCAATCCACTCCAAAATCTGGAAAGGTCCCATGTAGCGGGAAGCTAGCTTACCTCGCAACCCAAACCCCTTCACCCCTTTCGTGGGTGACACTCGTAAAACTACATGATCGTGCACGGAGAACTCTAAGGGTCTGCGTCTCTCATGGTCAACCTCAACCCTGATTGCGAGTCAATTGCGTTATCTACCATATTAGGAAATGTCCAACATCTCTCTAACGGTAGCTACTCAGTTACAATCAGTGACCTACACGTAGATACCCTATAGCTTTTTATCTCGGAAAATTGATCCATCGACCTCGGTGTCTTCTCTCTGGTGATAGTGTAAACCCGGTCCATCTCTAGAACTGATGGTGGCCTTGTCTGAATAGGTAGTGGCTGAATCATCTGAATTATTGCTGGATGCATAGTCTGAGGTGCTGGAGCTCCCACCGTTCGCTGAATCTGATAACTTGTAGCTTCGACCATCTGCTGAGGTTGGTAAACTGATGACTAATATACTGGGCACAGCTGATCTCCTGATTTAATCATCATATTTCGGCCCATTCCTAAACTCAAATATAGTTACCCCTGGTTCCAAATAATCATTTAGGCAAACCTAAGTAACAATGCTACATGCAGGCTAGAGTGGAAAGTATATACACCACAATTACATCAACATCCTAGAGCAATATGATTCTAAACTAAAGCCAGATTCCACGGTGAACCCTTGAAAGGTGGTGTCTTAACCTTCAGATTTCCTATTTCAGAAAAGTCTGCAGAAGTTACATTCAAACTTGGGCTTGAACTTGAGCGAATTGACTTCCATCTAGAACACCTAACATTTTTTTTTCCAGATCAAGTAGACGCTTAAGTAGAAAACTTCTACACACAAGTCAACATACATTTGACTGATCATTCATCTTACATGTCTTCATGCTAATTTGTCTTTGGGCCTTAATAGAACTGTATCACGAAAGTCAGTACCTCCAAAGACACGTAGATGATATTCAGCATCCATCGGAGTTCTATCTCCAATACTTCTTATGTGCTAAGAATTGATTTCCATTTGCCAGGAATCCACTCGGGGACTTCCATATATCTAGACATTCTGGACTTCCACCTACTAGGAGTTCACTTCTACGTGATTTCCATCAAAACCAATCCAACTCAAGTATGACTATATCAGGCTTTCCCTTAAGTTAATTATCTAAATTCCAACCATTTATAATTAATAAACTAAGGGTATAACTATGGCCTGATCAATTTTAATCATGTATTATATTTAACAATATAACCAAAAAGTTACATGTTTCCATTGACTTGTGAATCAATGAAAACTTTTACTTCATCCAATTTTGCTAACTAAGTTTACGTGTAATTAAGATAGGATTAAAATGGAGACCTTGGAATTAAATGGATATGTGGATCTCAAAACCCGTAGATGCAGAGCCAATTCAAATATTAGATAAAGAACCGACCTAAATGCAGGTATACTAGTTGCACGGAAGCATATTGAGCTCGCATATACATTAGCTGCATAATTAATCCTATTAGCTAATAACACTCTTAACAAATCTTTCATATTAGAGGAATTATCTAAGACCTGTAGACCTAAAACTTTGAAAGTTTCTTGCAATGACACTACTTATATGCAACATATTGTCCACATAAAATAGGAAGAACTATCCCATATGAGATGTATGCATAAATACAAGATGAATCACAAAATCAAGCACTATGTTTGCATTGAAATTGGAACTATTACTTTGTTGCAGTAGACAAACAATCCAAGCCTCCAAGGTAGTATAGATTGAGATCCTATATAGGAATGAGGAGAAATTTAAGATTTATAGGTTCAATTGAAAGATGAAAGCCTAGTATGATAAGATTTTATAATATAATCACTTATGTTTAGAATACATTTGAAATTTATATATCATATGTATTAACGACCAATATTATAAATTGACTTTTATCATTTTAATATCACCAATGATAAAATTATCCAAAAGGTAGCTACATAATTGATGCAATGCTATTCTTAATATGTCACAGATTTATATAGGAAGTAGTGGAGGAGCTTCTATAACATGAATAAAAGCTATATGGATTACAATGGCAAAGTATTTGAAGTTAAAAGAATCTCATATAGTTGAAATTTTAATTTTCTCGAATGGTAGGACATGAAAAAGATTATCTACATGACAATATCTAAATTCAAAATGACCAAGTAAATTGTAAATTCTTTCAATTTCTAGTTAAGGTCATTGGGTTTGAAATCCTACACACCAATGGTGAGGGAGCGGAGCATAGAATCAGGATGTAGGTTCAAAACTTTTAACTTTGCTTTGCGCATAAACGGCAATCATGTCAGAGCTATATATATACAATACTAACTAAAATAACTAAATGCATATTCTGAAGCCTTGCTATGAAGCTAGCTTCGGTTCGCGCATAAACTGCAATCATGTCTGAGCTATATATATATAATACTGACTAAAATAAATAAATGCATATCTCTGAATAACTTCTACTAATACTATGCATAAAACTCAACTGATAACTTGGAGGTCAAAAACTTCAGCAGCGACCATAAAAATATAAAGTGGTATAAGAACAAAATGCATAATGTAAAATGGTTCGTCTCCTAAGAGTACATAAAATAATAGATAGTCAGGCTCATAATTTATGCATTTAAAATCATTAATCTCATATCATAGATTTCTCTTAAACCTCTCTTACACGATTTTATCATTTCTCAAACTTTCTCTTTTATTCTCTTACCGGTATTCTTGATTTAAATTATCAATTAATCCATAAATATATGTCATATATGGCAAACGACCCATAATCTGCCTAGTAAAGATGTATCGTATGTGAGGAGTGAAGGACCTGAAAGCCACCCAATACGAAATACATCATACATTACCTAAGTGCAATTTTAACAAAAATTTAAAACCAACTTACTTCTTGTTTGCCGGGAGAGATCTCGTCGTTGCCAAGTCCCATTATAACCATAACCAGAAAATGACTTCGTAAAATACAGATAGACCTCGTAAAACAAAACAACTTCGTCAACCCTCAAGAAAAAGACTCCGCAACAATTAACAAATCTGTAACATATAGATTGACCTCGTAAAACAACACCATAAACCCACAGACACCAAAACATCGCAAAACTCCAACAAACTGACGCTTCAATAACCCACCAAAAACAACATCATAAAAAATCCACAAATCCCAAAGGAACTCGCAAAACTTGGCTCTGATACCAAAAATTGTCACGCCCCCAAAGGCACATGCTTCCTCGAAAATCGGGCAGCATCTCCCCTGTACGACGGACAATATGGGACAATAATACATGTATCTCACCAATAAAAGCTTAGTCATATACGGCTAGCATCACATATATATATATAAGTAAACACAACCACGCAGTTTATATTAGCATAAAAGATAATGGGTGGTTCAACCACCTTAAATATGAAAGAAAACCATAACTCCAAAAGAGAACTCATATGTCTCAGAAACAATAATAACAAAAACCTATCCGCTAAACCGATAAACCAATAAAATGTGAAAAACTGAACTCCATACCGAAATAAAACAACAAAACCCAATTTCAGAAAATAACTCAACTCTGGAGACTGGCGACTGAATCATCTCCTGGCTCCAAGCAAACTACGTCTACCTGCTACCTGAAACAAAAATGGAAGGTAGCGGTGGTGAGTCCGGGCGGACTCTGCGGGTATATGAGTAGACAATAAGCTTGACATAATAAAGGATAAACAGAGTAGAGAAATCAATAGTGTACAGTCCATAAGAATTATAGAATTTACCTAATCATGCATAACCAATATAATACGACATGGTATAAAACCGAATAATAACTAAACAGGTGTAAAACGATGCAATAACAATAAAGCCAAGATATACATGCATGTCAATCATGTGCAACAACCATAGCTCATATAAATGCAACAATCACAAGAAAAATGCATAAACGAAATACGTATGCACATGATGCAATGACATGTGTCACCCCTGACGCGAGTCAAGCCGTCAACACATCCCATCTGTGTGACCAAGTGGGTAGGGCTGTGACAACTGTACCACTCTAACAACAAATACCACAGAAGGTGTGGTTGAGTGGACAGGATGCTGGGGAGTCCACACTCCAGACCCACGGTACATCGAGGGAGCTATCAACAGCTACAATATCCCTGGAAAATAACGGTGAGGGCGTCACTGTTTGGCATAATAGGACAGATGCTCGCACTCTAATAATTACCACGATAACAAGTGGTTGAGTGAATCGAGCAACAATATGACTAACGACGGCTTAACCAAATGTAAGCCCAACAGTCGTTAGTATGCAATGTGCAAGTATGGTGCATGCTATACGATGCACGAATAATCGGAGAAACAACGATGCAATAAAATTCAACGAGTATACGATGCATCAATACAACCATCCAGAAATCTAAAACCAACAATTATGCACCTATACTACTAGATACGGTATTTCTAATGTCAAATAAACCTATCTGTGTTTAATGGACTTCTAAGTACTCGCGTACAAGCGGCACTTTACAGAACAGAAAACCAACAGAGGACTATACAGATACGAATTTAGAATCTCGAAGATCAACGAAGAATAAGTCTCAACGGCGATGTTTTAAATAACGACAAAGAACAAGGTCAAGCAACCTATCAGACATAATATAGTCATGCTTTTAAGGTAAAGAAAACTACTCGAGTACAAAGGAGAAATACCCGCCTTTATTGTAGTACATGACCGAAATAACCTCTTCACGATCAACCGATCGAGTCCAAAGTCAGGGTCCTGTATTGAGGATAAAGTTTAGCTATTAATACAACTAACAAATTAGCTAAGTAAGATACTAACGTAGTTAGGATAAAATTCTAATTATAACATCCCCTTTCCACCTCTATAACCCACGACAGGGAAGTAAAGTCAACGATCTAAACCAACATCTCATGGCAAGATAGATGTATAGTCAACATAGTTAACATGGCTAAACAAAATAGAAAAATCACTATTTAATTAGGTATAATTTCACCCACATTCTTATAATTCGACACTAAGCTTTATTATAGGTTACAGATTCCAAAACCATAGCTATCCCAAAAAAATAAACATAAAACTGGAAATACTAAGAACAAACAGAACCCCTATAAACTCATGATAACCTACTACTCAAACATAAACTTATCCACTTTTAACAAACCAGCCCATGTTCAAATTAGAAACCCAACGCCTATAAACTTCCATGAATTTGATGTTGCAAGATTTCAACCTGAGAAAACCTACTGACTTCAAGCAACTTGTTCCTATTGTTTAGGGAATCCAGTGAAAACAAAAAAACTCAGCCCACAACTACCACATCGAAAGACAAGGAATCAAAATCCAACAACCTAGTCGATGATCTGTGATTAAGATGCTAATTTGAAACAAATTCCAACAAGAAGACATCAAACCTATTTCAGATCAGCCGAAAGATTGGCCGGTTGTCGCGCTTTCAAGTGAGGGGCGATCGGCTAGGGTTCGGCGGGAGTGGCGGCGCTCTGCTCGTGCGCGCCGGAGAAGAAGAAACAGAAGGGAAGTGGAGAAGAAGAAATTAGAGGAAGAGTAGAGGGCGTGGGGTGACGGTCGGCGTCGCTAGGGCTGTGGGCGGTCGGCGTCGCGCAGAGACGAAGGGCGTGCAGCGTTGGGAGGAACTGAATCGGGAGAGAGAGATGTAGGGTTTTTATTTTAGTTTTGGCCATTTTGCAATTAAACCCTCCAAGTTCAGAAAATTACAACTAGGTCTCTATATTCCGAATTTTCCATTTAGCCCCCCTGAGACTCGGTATTTAACAATAAATCACGTGGAGGGATGTGAGTGATGTAGATGGGATCTATCTCTCCCATATGACGGGAGTGATTCCCTCCCATATGATGGGAGTGATATCTGTGGGCCCCTTGATCGAGTAGAACTACTAAAACGCATGACCATGCTCAAATGAGTCAATATGAGATATTGAGCTCATTTATTTGAGTGAGTCTACTCGGGGATCAAGAAACATATAGATTGATCGAGGATGACACGGTATATGCTTCATTGGTCAATCTAGATATCAAGGATAGAAGGACAAGGTCATACATTATCATAGTCACGGAGGTTAAGTCGGATCTCGACTTTTCTTATTACTTGGGTAGCAATGATGCATTGCTAGATGCCGCTCATTGCTTATGTATCTAAAGCGGTTTAGGCGCATTGCCAACAGTACGAGAACCTATTGGGTCACACACTAAGGACATGATGCTTCGGGAGTTCGAGAGCTCGGGATGGGAGCTCGGGAGACTTTGGTCGGGAGCTCGGGGACTTGGTCGGCAGACTTGGACATGAGCTCGGGTTAGGAGCTCGGGGACTTGGTCGGCAGACTTGGTTGGGAGCTCGGGTCAGGAGCTCAAGGATTGGGTTAGGAGCTCAGGGACTTGGTCGGGAGCTCGGGCTGGGAGCTCAGCAGACCGGGTCGGGAGCTCGGGGACTTGGTCGGCAGACTTGGTCGGGAGCTCTGGGACTTGGTTGGGAGCCCGAGAGGCCCTGGTCGGAATTGCAGGAGAAATTTATTAAAGTGTTTAATAAAGGAAAGAGAAAAGTCTTTCTTCATTGAATGAAGAGAAGATGAAGAGTCACATGAAAAGATGTGCTCTTTATTGACTTTAATGAAGGGAAGCCAAAGAGCAAAAGCCTCTTCATATTCATGGGATGAGTATAAAAGATGGTCTAGTCATTTTGAATGGAGTGAGCTTTCCCTTCTTCCCTTCCTCTCTTCTTCCTTTTCTCCCTCTTGGCTGAAACCCTTTTGGGTTCTTGGTTGTCTTGTGAACTACCTCAAGTTGCTAGCGCAACTAAGGTAGTTCTTTCCGAAGTTGAGAGATCGTGTCCATGTGGATACGCATCGAGGCACGGACACTTGAACGTGCAAGAGATCCGGCGACACTTGGACGAGCGGGATAACGTAAGGGCACGCTCCAAAGGTATACAATGTAGATAGATCTATTAGATAGATGAACTTCGTAGGAGTTTTCTTTCGCATGGATCGCTCGAGGGAACTTGTTTCCGCTCCGTTTTGTGTTTATGTTGCCGGGAGATCCCAACAAGGTCATCAAAAGAAGCATCGGCGATCTCACTTCGACGCTCAAGTCAAAAGTTGATTAGAAAAGGAAAAGTAGAATGTGTGAGATTAGAAAATTCATATTTCTTTTTTAAGCGTCCTTGATTACCTTTTATTTTGTACCCATGACTATTCCCCCCTTTTGGCAATAATGGCATTCAATACCTCCAAATACCCATAAGGAGGCTTGCCCCGACCGAGCAAGGATGACCTTTCTCGATCGGGAGTAGCTCGTCTCGGTCGGGTCAGTTTAACCAAAGGCACTCAAATCCCCTTCAAGTCCTTAGTCCGGCAGTACTCTATCACGTTTGGCTGGGCGTAGCAGAAACCCGACCAAGTAATCCACGATCAAGTGATCCCGACCGGGAGCCACCCACGACAATTTGGATGAGTCCTTGTGGAAACTCTTATGCCACGTAGCAAGCTCTCATGCCACGTGACAACCTGCGATGGACTTCCCAATTATAAGACCCCCCTCAAGTCCAATCGAAGGAAGTTAGCCTGTCTGATTGGACAGGTGTCAAGGCAGAAAAAGCAGGTTGCGTCAGTGGGTGAAAAGAACTAAAAAGGTATTGAATGTGCCATGATGACAGATTATGCCAATGATTTAAAATGATTCTAGCATTAATGCGGCGTGCACTATATAAGATCGAGAATGCATGATCAGCTATCAGAATTCGACTGCCAATCATCTGTGATTAGACATAAACAACAACAACAATATCTAAACCTTATTCCACTAGTGGCGTCGGCTATATGGATCATTCTACGTCATTGGGTTATGCCTTCTATTATATCATCATCTATATTTAAATAAAATTTATCTTATTTTATTGTTGTCAACTAAGTCCTTTTTGGTCTGCTTTCCCTCGTTTAATGTGTGTGTTTATCATAGTTTCATATCGTCTAACAGGGGCATTTATTGGTTGTCTAAGTACATACTCGTATCATCTCAAAGGTGTCTTTCGAAGTTTTCATCAATAGATGCAACTCCGACATTCTCTCTAATGCTCTCATTCTTTATTCTGTCCATCCTCGTATGTCCACACATCCATCTTAATATCTACATCTCTACAACTTTCATCTTTAGCTCATGTGCCTAAGTCATAACCCACTATTCAACACCATATAATATAGCAGGTCTAACTGTCATTTTGTAGAACTTCCTTTTACGTTTTAGAGATACTTTACGATCACATAAAACACCCGACGCTAACCTCCATTTCAACCATCCTGCTTGTATTCTATGTAAGACATCTCTCTCAATCCCTCCATCACTTTGCAAAAATGATCGTAAATACTTAAAGTTATCAGTTTAAACAACTCGTTATCTCCTCTCTTAACAATTGTCTCATTAAGTCTAATATAGCTAAACTTAAATTTCATATATTATGTCTTTACTCTACTAAGCATAAAACTTTCACTTTTAATTTTTGTCAAGATTCTAGTTTAGAGATGCTTCCTTTAATGCGCCTTAATGAACAAGTGCCAGCATTAATGCGGGGGGGGGGGGGGGGGGGGTAGAGAGAAGACACTTTTGTCAAACGAACAGCCAATGAGCAATCATCACGTGGCGTGCACCATTGCCCAAGAGCCATACTTTCGGCAAGTCGGTGAGTGACATGCAGCGCAAGCTAAAATCTCACCTCTGCTAACTCTCCGTGATCTGCGACATGACCCGAACCATCACTCCTAGAGAGCCATGTGTCACCCATCAAGCGGCCTGAACTTTAGGGTGAGCCCTATAAATAAGCCAGGTGAGGAGAGCCCGCCGCAACTTGCTTCATGACTTCCTCTTCAAAGTTTTTGCTCTTGCACTCTCGCATTCGAGCCCTCCTTCGCTACAACTTGCTGACCTGCCTCCGATTCTCTGCCCGCAAGCCTTTCTTCTTTCTTTGTCGCTCCCGTGTTTTGTCGGTCTTTTACTTGGTCCTTGCCTTGCGTTATACCCATTTAACCCATGGCTTCCGAACCCATATTCTTGTCCCATTAGTATGAGACTCTTTCTTCCAAGGTGAAGAGAGAGAACATCTTTGATTTTCGAATCGAGTACGGGATCATCGGGGACTATAGGATTAGAGTGCCCCGAGGCGACTAAGTCCCGTGCACCCCACCTCAAAGGTTCCATAGATTTTTCCTAGGCCAAGTAGAATATGGACTTAGGTTTACTATCCCCTCCTTTTTCTAAGAGATATCTAGATACTTCGGTATTCCTCTCAATCAGATGACTCCTAACGCCTTCGCCTAGATGAGTGACGTGACCATTATCTTCAAATTGCATGATATCCCTTTTACCCCTTTGTTCTTCCATTACTTCTTCCACCCCAAGCAAGCTAGTTTAGGGTGTTTCCACTTCATGGGCTGATCAAACCTAAAATTCTTAAGTCGGCTGCCTACTTCACACAAGGGATGGAAGGACCGCATCATCTACATAAGTCTTTCCGAGCCACTCAATGACCCAACCGGATGGATAATTAATATGTCAACTCCCCCCAACCTTAAGAAGTACCAGAAGAGTTAGGGTTTCCTCATAGCCCAAGCAATCTTAGCCGGCATGGATTACGACGCCCCCCGACTCATCCTCACTGAAGGATTGCTCTACCAGGCAAGTCTTAGTCCCAATGATACCGAGCCAGAATTGGATCTCAGTAAAAAAATTTATTTTTTTAACACATATCAATACTAAATGATGATTTCCTTGTATGCTGCAGAAGAAACACTACTGAACATCTCAATTACCAAGCTTGTGAAGTGGGACAAGGCCAATTTGGGGCTTTGCTAACACCCGAAGTCTCGGAAGAGCATAATGGAGCTGAGAGTAAAGTCGACCTGCCTCCCACTCGCATGTCCGTGGCTACCGACTACACCGAGGCTAGCTCGGCCGGCAAGTCCAACCAAGCTACAGAACACTGAAGATCTCCTCAAAGTCTGTCCCATGTTATAGAGGAACTAGAAGAGGAGCAATCGACCAATTCTGTGTCGGGCACCGAATCAAGACTAGTTGAACCCACTTCCGTAGAAAAGACAATTTGACAGGTGCTTCACAAGCGACAGAAGAAGTGTGAGTCAAAGAAGGCCTTAAAGATAGTCAAGACCCAGGTCGAAGATACAGCTACAATGACCCCTCAACCGAGCGAGAGCACACTGCCGACCCCCAAAGACCCGAAAATATTGCAGCCGACCATCCAATCAACTCCCCCTCCAACACCCGCAGCCACTCAGATTCCAAGTACCAATCCCCCAATCGACTTTTCAACGTCGACCACATCTCAAGCCCCCACCCATTCGGGAAGCCTATTGGAGAAGCTCAGTATTGGGGAGTATGCAAAGAAGTTGAAGCAGGAGAATACGTTGGAAGTGAATTCTAGATTTAGCGGCTCCATGCTAAAGGTTAAAACCGTGCCTCTTCCTCTCTTGCATAGTTAACCATAATTCCTTAAGTGACTTAGCCAAACAGGTCTGGACCGAGCACCTTGAAATGCCGACCCGAGTGTCGGTTCACCAACTCGAGAAATCGGAAAAAAAAATAGCTAAGCTGGAGGCTCAAATTCCAACTCGGGCAACCCGAGAATCTGAAACTGAGGCAGCCCGAGCTCGAGAAAAGACCGTCTCCAAGCCGAGTTGGCCTGTGAGCTTAGTGAGAAGTTGGAGCAGACCCTGGATACCATGCAAGCTTTGAAGCACAATCTAGAGGCCATGAAAACTTGGGAAGGCAAGCTATATATAGAGCAGATTGCCCCCCTGACCCTCAAGAACGAGCAACAAGAGAAGTATATTGCTAACCAAGAGATTGTGCTGCAAGCAGCCGCAAACCAGCTATCAAACGAGCAAGCCAAGCTGCAACGAAAGAAGGAGGTACTGACCGAAGTCAAAGAGCAACTCCAAGAAACACTGGAAGATCCAGACACAGCAACTACTCTTATGGAAAAGGTAAAGGTCGGCTGAGAGAAGACCATTAATGATCTGGAGGCCTACTAGGTGTTGATATTTTTTTTTGGAATTTCAAATATATTGAAGGAAGTGTGTATGTGTTTAGTCCCACATTGCTAAGCCAAGAGAGTTGGAAGGTCTTATATATGAAGTCATTCCAACTATG
Source organism: Boesenbergia rotunda (assembly GCA_024364735.1). Classification (NCBI taxonomy): domain Eukaryota; kingdom Viridiplantae; phylum Streptophyta; class Magnoliopsida; order Zingiberales; family Zingiberaceae; genus Boesenbergia; species Boesenbergia rotunda. The sequence goes on from JAGFNQ010002520.1 coordinate 94,772, forward strand.
CTTAGATAGCTTAGGGGGACCTACACGCATGCGTGGGCTGAGCGCAAACCAGGTGGTTTCAGGGGGTCTGGGCCAGAAATCCATAAATCGGACGTGACGCACGCGATTACCGCGCGCAAGGTGGGTGCAAATGCCCAGCTCGTGAGCCTCGCGCTTGCGGGCGGCCCGGTTTGGTTTTGCAGATTTCGATTTGATTCCTAAATCAATTTGGTTTGGTTTCATTTTATTCCTTTATTTATTTATTGTTTTTCTTTTCCTGAGGAATTAATTCTTCAAGTGTCGCTCGCACGGCGCGACGCCTCGCGCATGGCCGCGACTCCTCAGCGCGAAGAGGCAAATTGTATGCCTCTTCGAATCTATATAAGAGGGATAGAATGTCATTACAGGATTCATCTCCTTCCTCAGCCTGCAAACATTTCTCTCTTCTCTTTCTTTCTCGATTTTGAGTCTTGAGGCTTCGCCATGTGCGATCTGAGGTTGTGTTCGGAGGCAGCGTTCGTCTTGGAGTGCACCTACGAACGTCGCGAGGTTGTCGGATCTTGGGGGGATTTTGCCGGGAGCCTTTGCACCGTAGGGCGACAATCAATTCTCTAAGGGCAGTCGGCACGCTGACGCTTCAACCGGATAACTATTCCTGAACGCTGCTCTTTGCTTATCAGATTCCTGCATCTATATATTTTATTGTCTACTGCTTTGGTGCATATTACATTTACTGTTTCAAATAACAATCTTAGAGAATTGAATTGTGCCTAAGTAGACATGTTAAATATTAGAACGTCGGGGTCTGATGAGGCTAGCGCCAAACCTGAGAGGTTTTCCGGGCAAAACTTCAAACGTTGGCAACAACGGATGAAGTTTTGGCTTACTATGCTGGGGCTTTTCTCCGTTATAGAATCGGATCCTCCTTCGCCTGATGAAGAAGAACCTGCCCGTAGTGCTTCTACCGAGAGGTTTAAACAGAGAGATTATCTCTGCCATGGGAGAATCTTGTCTGCCCTCTCGAACGCACTATTTGATGTGTACTGCTCTACAACCTCGGCCAAAGAGTTATGGAAATCTTTGGATAAAAAATATAACTCAGAGGACTCTGATTTAGAGAAGTACACTGTGGGGAAGTTCTTAAACTTCAAAATGGTTGAGGGTAAATCTGTCATTGAGCAGACCCATAAATTTCAAATTTTGATTCATGGTCTTGCTGAGGGAGATATGTCGATACCCGAGAAACTTCAAGTCTTGTCTATCATCGAAAAGTTGCCTCCGAGTTGGGAAGATTTTGGCATGACACTTAAACATAGGAGAGGTAAAATCTCTCTTGAAGATTTAATGATTGCCTTAATTATCGAGGAAGAACATCGAAAGCAACATAAGGATGATGATAAGGGGATACCTATGGAATTTGCTCCAAAGGCAAATATGGTGGTCTCTTCTGATAAGAACAAGTTCAAAAACCAAAAAATAAAGAACAAAATGAAACCCAAATCAAAAGTTCAGAAGAAGAATGGAACTAGGCCGTGCTGGGCTTGTGGACAAGTTGGACAGTTTGCCAAATTCTATCCTGAGCGGAAGGACAAGAAGAAGAACCAAGGCAATGTGCCCAACACCAAGACACAGGTCAATGTTGTGACCAGCACCAGCAATGGGTTTGTTTCCTTTAACCCCGAGCTAAATTTGATTTATCAACCCAATGAGTGGTTAGTTGATACAGGTGCTAATGTGCACTGTTGTGCTGATCGTTCTGCCTTCTTTACTTATCAGGTAATTGAAGGTACTTCCGTAACCATGGGGAATCATTCTGCAGCCAGAGTGTTAGGGATTGGACGAGTTGACTTGAGGTTTACCTCAGGGAAGGTTCTGTCACTGCATGAGGTGCATCATGTTCCAGCGGTCCGACAGAATTTGATTAGCGGGTCAAAATTAGTTCGTGCTGGTTATGAGCTAAACTTCAAATATAATAAAATTGTATTGTTACATTTAGGAACCTTTATTGGAAAGGGTTACCTTAATGAAGGTTTATTTAAACTCAATGTTGAAAATACGACTATAAATAAAATTAGTGATATTGGTTGTTCTTATAACATTGAGTCTTATGATGTGTGGCATGATAGATTAGGACATGTTAATTTTCAAACTATAAAAAGGATGATGAATCTTGACATGATTCCTAAGCATGCCATAAATGATAAGAAAAAAAATGTGAAGTTTGTGTGCAATATAAACAACCCCGTAAACCCTTCAAATCAGTTGATTGAAATTCTAATATTTTAGAATTAATTCATACTGATTGTTGTGAGTTTAACGGTATAATAACGAGAGACCATAAAAGGTATTTCATTATCTTCATTGATGATTACTCTCGTTATTGCTATGTTTATTTGCTGAAAATAAAAGATGAAGCTTTAGATAAATTTATGATCTTCAAATCTAAAGCTGAAAATCAAACATGCAACTCACTTGGTATCAGGTTTACCAGCTGTCCGGACAGAACACATTGGGATGCATTAGACAGAGTACTCAGATACCTAAAGGGTACTATATCCTTAGGCTTGTGTTATGAGAGGTTCCCTGCAGTCCTGGAGGGATATAGTGATGTCAGTTGGATAGCTGACACTGCTGAGTGTAAAGGCGTTACTGGCTATGTTTTTACACTTGGAGGCGGTGCAGTTGCTTGGAGGTCTGTTAAACAGACGATCATATCCCGTTCTACAGCTGAGGCAGAATTGTGTGCTTTAGATACCACAGTAACTGAAGCTGATTGGCTTAAGGGTCTTCTTACTGAGATTCCCTTGATTATGAAGCTAATACCTCCTATTTCAGTGAACTGTGATAATCAAACAACAATAGCTCAGATTAGAAGCTCCAAGTATAACCAGAAACAGAAGAGATATGTACGAATAAGATTGAAGTTTGTTCGTGAGCTAGTGTCTCTCGGAGTGGTGTCATTGGACTTTGTAAGTTCAAAAGACAATATTGCTGATCTAATCACAAAAGGACTTGATTTTGAGAAAATCAAGAGATCCAGTAAGGGAATGGGACTGAGGCCTATTCTGGTTTCATCTATAGAGGCAACCCAACCTATTTGATTGGAGATCCCAAGAAGTAGGTTCAATGTGGTATAAACAAGCTACAAGGGTGAATCATTAGCATAAATTGATTGAGATATAAATCTCAAAGTCTCTTCTCTGGATAGATGCTTGACTGCTAGTAAGGATGAGCTTAAGGCTCTTAATGAGTTCGAGGTCTTTATGACAGGATGCTTGCAGTACATCCTTGGAGAACTCACCTATGTAAGTGTAACTGTGAGGCCGCAGTGTGGGGGGTCTAGGCAACTCTCCTTAACACTTATCAAACAAGATTCGGTGGCATGGCCGTAATGCACCAACCCAGAAGGATTCAACCGTCGCCTGTGATGAGTTGTTGCCAATTTATTTTCACATATTAAAGGTAGTTCAAGACTTAGTTCACTTCAAACCTGTGTGAATAAGATTGGTTTACTTAGGTGAAAATTCAAACCGGAAGGTATTTTCACTGAAAGCTCATTACGACAAAGCCTCAGGACCTGTTTTATTTATTTATTTATTTATTATAATTTGAAATTTGTGGGGGATTGTTGATTTTTTTTGGAATTTCAAATATATTGAAGGAAGTGTGTATGTGTTTAGTCCCACATTGCTAAGCCAAGAGAGTTGGAAGGCCTTATATATGAAGTCATTCCAACTATGCTTAGATAGCTTAGGGGGACCTACACGCATGCGCGGGCTGAGCCCAAACTAGGTGGTTTCAGGGGGTCTGGGCCGGAAATCCATAAACCGGGAGCGACGCACGCGATTATCGCGCGCAGGGGTGGTGCAAATCCCTAGCCCGTGAGCCTCGCGTTTGCGGGCGGCCAAGTTTGGTTTTGCAGATTTCGGTTTGATTCCTAAACCAATTTGGTTTGGTTTTATTTTATTCCTTTATTTATTTATTGTTTTTCTTTTCCTGAGGAATTAATTCTTCAAGCGTCGCTCGCACGGCGCGACGCCTCGTGCATGGCCGCGACTCCTCAGCGCGAAGAGGCAAATTGTATGCCTCTTCGAATCTATATAAGAGGGATAGAATACCTTTATAGGATTCATCTCCTTCCTCAGCCTGCAAACATTTCTCTCTTCTCTTTCTTTCTTTCTTTCTCGATTTTGAGTCTTGAGGCTTCGCCTTGTGCGATCTGAGGTTGTGTCCGGAGGCAACGTTCGTCTTGGAGTGCACCTACGAATGTCGCGAGGTTGTCGGATCTTGGGGGGATTTTGCCGGGAGCCTTTGCACCGTAGGACGACAATCAATTCTCTAAGGGCAGTCGGCACACCGGCGCTTCAACCGGATAACTATTCCTGCACTCTGCTCTTTTCTTATCAGATTCCTGCATCTATATATTTTATTTCTGCTGCTTTGGTACATATTACATTTATTGTTTCAAATAACACTAGGCCAATGAAGATGTCGGAGCCAAACCTTCAAGGATGATTTCTTACACTCGCAAGAATACTATGATTTTTTGGCGCCTTGGTAATTAGAAGAATGACCCAAGACTTTGAGGATGCGATTAAGTAATTCGGCAGGGCAAAGGTTCTAAAGCTAGTGCTGATATGAACTTTCTCGACTTGTATAACGTATGAGCAAAATTACCTACTCGGAAAAAGAATAGGTTGGAAGAGTTAACCTATTTCTATTTTTACATGAATACTCTCAGTAAAATTTCTTTTGAACTTTCAAATAGCATACACCTAAACATGCTTACATCATGCATTCGACGGGATTTCTGTTCGAATACAAATCCCACCATAGATGAGTACTTCAGTGCTGTGCTGTGCCGGGCAACAAATAAATAAATTATTGCTGCAGAACCTTACAAAATGTAAGAATTTAATTGTACTTTGATACTTGGGTGGATCTACAAACAAAAGTGAATTTTTAGAAGGAAAAAAGGTAAGGCGATTTAATAAATTTATAAGTACCATCCATTATTTAAACGATAATTTATCAAAAGGCGCACCTAAAAATATATATTTATCAAAATACGTCCCATGATTTCATTTTCACCAAAAGACGCACTAATTTTAGTAAACTTCCTCTTATACCCCTCCTGCTATACATTGTCTTTCTCTTTCTCTCTCAATAACAAATTCCGAGACGCCAGCACGTGATGTTTCATACTTTTATTTTAAAATAATATATTTAGAATCGGCGCTAAAAAAAACATATAAATAAATAATTTTTATCCTAATGTGTACGCATGCAAATAGAAATTCCTAATGTAAGGTCTACAGTAATTGAAAAAAAACATAAGGTCTATAGTAATTAAATCATCTAACTTATTTAAAAATTAAATAATTAATTTTTATAATTAATTAAATGAAATTAATATATTAAATAATATTTAATAAATTCATTAATGTAAAAAAAAATTGAAAAAAAAAATTGAAAAAAAAAAGAAAAGAAAGAGCGTGGGCCTGAAATGTTGATTTCAGGCCCACGCTGGGCCTGAAATCAACATATTTCAGGTCCACACTGGGCCTGAAATAAATTATTTCAGGCCCATGCTGGACCTGAAATAAAAATATTTCAGGCCCAGCGTGGGCCTGAAATTTTTTATTTCAGGCCCACGTTGGGCCTGAAATCTTATGATTTAGGCCCGACGTGGACTCAATTTTTTTTCTATTTTAAAAATATAATAATATATACAAAAACGTATCAAAACACTTAATTTAAGATTCAAACACAGGGCCTGAAGTCATCCCAAGAGGGTCTGATGTACAATAACTTCAGATCCTATAAATAATTAATTTAATAAATAACAATTAAATATAAAAAAATATTGTTAAAATTAAAAAAATTTCAGTGCCCTGGGGCCTGAAGTCATCAGACTTCAGGCCCTCCATCATTGATATAAAAAATTTTTTTATAAAAATGTTTAATATATAATTACATATTATATAGGAGTAGTTTAGGTATATCAGTGAGTTTAGGTGCCGAAATATCTAATAGGAGTGGTCTAGGAGATGAGATTTTGGGTGCCGAAACATCTAATCTTGTTGTATCACCAATGCTATAGGAATGGTTTAGGTATATCAGTGAGTTTTGAGCAAAACTCACTGATGGACCTACCATATTTGGAATTCTGAAAACCCTATATCAGTAGACAGGGTTGAGATAGGAGATGAGATTTTGGGTGTCGAAACCTCTAATCTTGCTGTATCACCAATGCTATAGGAGTGGTTTAGGTATATCAGTGAGTTTTGAGCAAAACTCACTGATGGACCTACCATATTTGGAATTCTGAAAACTCTATATCATTAGACAGGGTTGAGCTAGGAGATGAGATTTTGGGTGCCCAAACCTCTAATCTTGCTGTATCACCAATGTTATAGGAGTGGTTTAGGTATATCAATGAGTTTTGAGCAAAACTCACTGATGGACCTACCATATTTGGAATTCTGAAAACTCTATATCAGTAGACAGGGTTGAGCTAGGAGATGAGATTTTGGGTGTCGAAACCTCTAATCTTGCTGTTTCACCAATGCTATAGGAGTGGTTTAGGTATATCAATGAGTTTTGAGCAAAACTCACTGATGGACCTACCATATTTGAAATTCTGAAAACTCTATATCAATAGATAGGGTTAAGCTAGGAGATGAGATTTTGGGTGCCCAAACATCTAATCTTGCTGTATCACCAAAGTTATAGGAGTGGTTTAGGTATATCAGTGAGTTTTGAGCAAAACTCACTGATGGACCTACCATATTTGGAATTCTGAAAACTCTATATCAGTAGACAGGGTTGAGCTAGGAGATGAGATTTTGGGTGCCCAAACTTCTAATCTTGCTGTATCACCAATGCTATAGGAGTGGTTTAAGTATATCAATGAGTTTTGAGCAAAACTCACTGATGGACCTACCATATTTGGAATTCTGAAAACTCTATATCAGTAGACAGGGTTGAGCTAGGAGATGAGATTTTGGGTGCCGAAACCTCTAATCTTGCTGTATCACCAATGCTATAGGAGTGGTTTAGGTATATCAGTGAGTTTTGAGCAAAACTCACTGATGGACCTACCATATTTGGAATTCTGAAAACTCTATATCAGTAGACAGGGTTGAGCTAGGAGATGAGATTTTGGGTGCCCAAACTTCTAATCTTGCTGTATCACCAAAGCTATAGGAGTGGTTTAAGTATATCAGTGAGTTTTGAGCAAAACTCACTGATGGACCTACCATATTTGGAATTCTGAAAATTTTATATCAGTAGACAGGGTTGAGTTAGGAAATGAGATTTTGGGTGCCGAAACCTCTAATCTTGCTGTATCACTAATGCTATAGGAGTGGTTTAGGTATATCAGTGAGTTTTGAGCAAAACTCACTGATGGACCTACCATATTTGGAATTCTGAAAACTCTATATCAGTAGACAGGGTTGAGCTAGGAGATGAGATTTTGGGTGCCGAAACCTCTAATCTTGCTGTATCACCAATGCTATAGGAGTGGTTTAGGTATATCAGTGAGTTTTGAGCAAAACTCACTGATGGACCTACCATATTTGGAATTCTGAAAACTCTATATCAGTAGACAGGGTTGAGCTAGGAGATGAGATTTTGGGTGCCCAAACCTCTAATCTTGCTGTATCACCAAAGCTATAGGAGTGGTTTAAGTATATCAGTGAGTTTTGAGCAAAACTCACTGATGGACCTACCATATTTGGAATTCTGAAAACTCTATATCAGTAGACAGGGTTGAGTTAGGAGATGAGATTTTGGGTGCCGAAATCTCTAATCTTGCTGTATCACTAATGCTATAGGAGTGGTTTAGGTATATCAGTGAGTTTTGAGCAAAACTCACTGATAGACCTACCATATTTGGAATTCTGAAAACTCTATATCAGTAGACAGGGTTGAGCTAGGAGATTAGATTTTGGGTGCCGAAACCTCTAATCTTGCTGTATCACCAAAGCTATAGGAGTGGTTTAAGTATATCAGTGAGTTTTGAGCAAAACTCACTGATGGACCTACCATATTTGGAATTCTGAAAACTCTATATCAGTAGACAGGGTTGAGTTAGGAGATGAAATTTTGGGTGCCGAAACCTCTAATCTTGTTGTATCACCAATGCTATAGGAGTGGTTTAGGTATATCAGTGAGTTTTGAGCAAAACTCACTGATAAACCTACCATATTTGGAATTCTGAAAACTCTATATCATTGGTGATACAACAAGATTAGATGTTTCGGCACCCAAAATCTCATCTCCTAGACCACTCCTATTAGATGTTTCGGCACCTAAACTCACTGATATACCTAAACTACTCCTATATAATATGTAATTATATATTAAACATTTTTATAAAAAAAATTTTTATATCAATGATGGAGGGCCTGAAGTCTGATGACTTCAGGCCCAAGGTCGGATGACTTTAGGCCCTAGGGCACTGAAAATTTTTTAATTTTAAAAATATTTTTTATATTTAATTGTTATTTATTAAATTAATTATTTATAGGATCTGAAGTTATTTGACTTCAAACCCTCTTGGGATGACTTCAGGCCCTGTGTTTAAATCTGAAATTAAGTGTTTTGATACGTTTTTGTATATATTATTATATTTTTAAAATAGAAAAAAAATTGAGTCACGTCGGGCCTGAATCATAAGATTTCAAGCCCAACGTGGGCCTGAAATAAAAAATTTCAAGCCCACGTTGGGCCTGAAATATTTTTATTTCAGGTCTAGCGTGGGCTTGAAATAATTTATTTCAGGCCCACGCTCTTTCTTTTTGTTTCAATTTTTTGTTTCAATTTTTTTTACATTAATAAATTTATTAAATATTATTTAATATATTAATTTCATTTAATTAATTATAAAAATTATTTATTTAATTTTTAAATAAGTTAGATGAATTAATTACGATAGACCTTACGTTTTTTTTTCAATTATTGTAGACCTTACATTAGGAATTTGTATTTGCATGCGTGCACATTAGGATAAAAATTATTTATTTATATATTTTTTTTAGCGCCGATTCCAAATATATTATTTTAAAATAAAAGTATGAAACATCACGTGCTGGCGTCTCGGTATTTGTTATTGAGAGAGAAAGAGAAAGGCAGTGTATAAGAGGAGGAGTATAAGAGGAAGTTCACTAAAATTAGTACGCCTTTTGGTGAAAATGAAATCATGGGATGTCTTTTGGTAAATACCTATTTTTGGGTGCGCCTTTTGGTAAATTCCCGTTATTTAAATATTTATAAAAAAATTGAGTGTAATAAAATTTCAATTTTTTTAAACTTCCAGCTTATCTCTCTCTAAAATCCTTCTACTTTTTTCTTACTCTTGTGATACAGAAAGACGATAAATTATTATTTTAAATATTCAAAATTTAATATCTTATTATAATATATTTTATAGGATTTTATTTTAATAAGACGTAAATATTGAGACGCTGGACTTATTGAGCGTCTGCCACAAGGACTTCTCGATTTACCCTGGACTTCTGGGGGCGCGATCCTCTGGTCCTAAAATTCCTGGTCCATCCCTGGTCCATACTAAAATTGCAGCCGGAACGTGATTGCGATCCGGCCGCAATTTGTTTCGATCCCCTATAGGGTTCACTGTGCCCCTCAGGTTATAGTTTGGGTTCGGGCGGGTGGCTGGAGGTCACCCAACGGCCTAAACCCTAAATCTAAAACCCTAAATCCTAAATCCGGATTTAGGGTTTAGGCCGTTGGGTGACCTCCGGCCACCCGCCCGAACCCAAACTATAATCTGAGGGGCACGGTGAACCCTAGAGGGGATCGAAACAAATTGCGGCCGAATCGCAATCACGATCCGGCCGCAATTTTAGTGTGGACCAGGGATAGACCAGAGATTTTGGCACCGGAGGATCCCGCCCGGACTTCTGGACTTTTGGACCGATTGTCCAATATTAAAAAACCTCGTTAATTATTTTTTTTCTTATTTTTTTTTTCTTTTCATTTGTCCTTTTCTCTCATTTTTTTTAAATAATTTTTTCCAATCCCAAAGTAAAGCAAGTCGTGGATAAAAATAAACCTAACATATAAGGAAGATAAATAATAGGGAGAATTAATACAAAATTCACCTTCAAAACTTCGCCTCTGATATTAATTAACTGGTATAGTATCGAAATTGGGCCATCGGATCATCTTCAATAAAGTAGAAACAAAGTTGATAAAATAAAGAAAAAAATCACTTCCCAAGTAAGGAAAAAATACTAATATTTGTACTCGAGTCACACACTGATGCAACCATTATTCTTTAATAAATAATCAAAGAATTTAAAATCTAAATCTCAAATCTGAATCTCAAGCCTCAGCTGCCATCTATTGTAAAAGAAAGCAAGCCTAAGTGGTCTTATCATGATAAATAATAAAAATGTTCGTGAATCCCAATTCATCATCTTAGAATTTGTATTTTCTTAGTTATATTTGTTCCTTAATTTATCCTTATTCTTAAAAAAAATGGAAGAATGGTTACCTTTCAATGTTGTCTAGACGAATTTGCGATAATCAATCTGACTATACGAAAATTTTTTATCAACTACTAAAATAAATAAGAAAGTATTTACGATGGAAAACTGATTACCCTTGGCTTCTATAAATACAGCATCATCCTTCCCTAGCCTTCCACCTCAGTACTTAACCTTCTTAGAGTTCCAGTGTGAGAAACAGGGGCGGAAATGACTGCGGTGAAATTATTCGCTCCGCTGATGTCAACGTCGGGGATCCGCGTGGTTCTGTGCCTTGAGGAAGTCGGGGCCGAATACGAGCGCACCCACCTTGACATGCGCAATGGCGAGCACAAGTCCCCTGCTCACCTCGCCAGAAACGTATGCATCCTATTTCGATCGATTGCATGCATATATTATCTCTCCTTTTTTTTTATTGAATTGATGTCACCTTTTGATTGTGTAATCTTCAGCCATTTGGTAAAGCGCCGGCTTTCCAAGATGGGGATCTCGTTCTTTTCGGTGAGTAATACGTTCGATTCATCCTTGATCTTTAGAATCGAGAGCTAGTTTTTGTGGACTAATTGCTCTGTCAAAACTAAACCTCAGAATCGAGAGCGATCGGACGATACGTGCTGCGCAAGTTCAAATCCTCCGAAGTCGACCTGCTACACGGGAGTAGCTTGGAGGAGTCAGCCATGGTGGACGTGTGGCTGGAAGTGGAGGCTCAGCAGTACGACAAGGCCATCTACCCCATCTTCTTCCAGGTTATGCTCATCCCCAAGTACTACGGCGGCGTGCCGGACGAGAAGGTGATAAGGGAGAACTCGGAGAAGCTGGGGAAGGTGCTGGACGTTTACGAAGCCCGTCTGTCCCAGACCAAGTACCTCGCCGGAGACTTCTTCAGCTTCGCCGACCTCAGCCACTATCCCATCACCCACTTCGCTATCAAATTCCCCCAAGTGGCCCCTCTGTTCGAGGCGCGCCCCCACGTGAAGGCCTGGTGGGAGAGCTTGGCGTCGCGTCCGGCCTTCAAGAAAGTGGCCGCCCAACTCTCTTAGTTATCGTGAAGTTGCTCTCCGTCAATCTTCATGCCTTGTGCATGATAGTAGTGGCTGACTTGTAGTTCCTTCCAATAATTCCGATGCTCTGCATTAACGCTTTGATGTGCGGGGTGCGTGCATTTGTGATCGTGAAATTGCTTGTCTGTGATTGTTGTTCAAGTTAATCTGTTTGGAGCTGTTTATTGTGCACAAGTTTCAGAGCTTTGCTTAGATTAAAGTGTCGAAGTTTATTATTCTAATAATAGTTGCCCGGAAATTTAGATATATTCAAACGCCTCTCGGTCTGTTAACGTATCCCCCGCCTGTACAGAGAGCAAACGTCAGACAATTGTCTTGAGTTAATTGATGAAAATTTTTCAAAATTTTAAAATTGACCTTTACACATAGTCTCCATCCTATAAAATTTTTACACGCACTCTTTGATTCGATAAAATTTTTACACGCACTCTTTGATTTGATTGATAAAATAATTTCATGTATTATTTTTTTATTAATATAAAATAATAAAAATTTACTATATATTATAAAAATTTAAGTATAAATTATTTTAGATTAAATACTAATTTAAGAAATTTAAGTATAAAATTTTGATGGTCTCTGCATCATAATCTTGATGCGGTGGCCCCTTTATCATAATCTTAATACAACCTCACGTACTCAAATTTTTAAATTTTATACTCAAATTTTTTAAATAATACTCAATGTAAACTAATTCATACTTAAATTTTTATAATATATATTACAAATTTTACTATATATTGAAATAATGTATATTTAAATTTTTTCAAATAATACTCAAATTTTTTAAATTATTATTCAATCACAAACAATTTATACTTAAATCTTTATAATGTATACTATACCCTGGGGGCACGATAAATCTGTCGGAGATCGTTGTATATAAAATATCATATCATTCACTGAGTTTTTTCTTAAAATTTTTCACTGAGCAAATTATTTTCTTTATACTATTATATATATAATGATCAATGTGGCTATTTATTTTTTCCCCAAGTTATTTATTAAGTTGTAATATGTGTTTTTTTTGTATGTATAGGAATAAAACGCAATGAAATTCGATCTACCGTTCAACTCCAGAAACGACTCTCTAATGATGGCAGTCAAAGTGCGACGATGGGCGCCCCGCAATAATAAATAACAACAAAATGTTTTGCGCTCCTTCACCGAACAAAGTGGCATGGATTCCACCGTGTGGCGATATATATAAATATTCAAATTATATCATCCGAGATAAATAATTAACCCGATTTCATATTTTATCAATTAAGTAAATTTAAAGAGTACGTTGTAATCGAACTCGAATTATTTAAAAAATATACTTTCTTTGTCATTTTTATTTTATTTCATTTTCTTTTAGCGCACGAGAGGCGAGTCGTTGGCGATCACGTTCCCAGTCGATGTCACAACCTGCTCGACAAACAAAGAAAGGTGGTTGAATAAGATTGCATGGGTCGGTCGAGCGTTCATGCGCGACGGACCGCTTCTTTTCGTCCGTTCTAATTGAAGAAATATTAAAACGTTAATTAATTAGTTATAAATAACTAAATGCCAATGGTGGTAGCGTAAGGGGAAGTCTGGTTTTATCTTTTAAGACAGCAGGCACTGAGTAGAGTGTGAGGCAACAGGGCAGTAGTTTTGATGGGCTGTTAGTTGGCACGAGCTACCGCCCTTGTAGATAGGTGAGGAGGACTTTTGGTGAGTGCAATAAATTAGATGGAAGATGAAAGAGATTGCAACAATGACCAATCTACACTAGATTTCCCAAAGCAAATCCAAAACTCAATTATGATTAATTGTAAAATATTTTTCCTCTAATGGGATCGAGTGGCTAGGAGGTGTCAAACATATCAAAATGAACAAAAAAAAAGTCCAAAAATGGATTGAAGACTTTGTTGGGAGATGTGGAGTGTTCAATAGAAAATTAGTAAAGGGGGAATTCAAGTGAGTAAAGCTGATTTGAGACTTGATAAATGGAACTTTCAAGTGAGTGAGGTAGATTATACACTTGATATTGGAGAAGTCCAACCAACATTGAAAATTGTAATTATCTAGGTATATCAAGGATCATTGAATGCTTGATAAGTATCGAAGTCCTAGAGCATCTATGCAGATCCTCTGTTCCACTTTGTCCTTTATCCCGCTTGTCTTACTCATTGGCGATGATCGATGAGTCGTCCGATCATCGACCGGAGATCGCCGTCCCAAACAAAACTATACCATGGGGGTACGATAAATCCGTCGGGATCACCGCAATTACAATCTTAGCGGATTCACCGTCGAATTCGACGAAATTGTAATTGCAACGATTCCAACCGGTTTACTATTTTTTCAAGATATCATTTGATTCGGGACGATGATAAAAAATCATCGATAATGTTCGATCGACGATCAGACGACTCGTCGACCGTCACTGACGAATGTGAGACAGGCGGGACAGAGATCCTCTAGGAGAGAAGATCCCATCTGCAATAAGTCAATGACTAAAATGGGTGAAGCTCAATATTATAATGCGGATATAGTCCCCTTTATTTTCTCAACATATCTTTATCGGTATCACCGTCATCGACATGATATTATAGAGTTATCCCTTCCAATATCCATGTATCTATTGAATAATAATTGGGAGAGTGAAAATGGGAGAGTGAAAACCATAGTGAATGACGTGACACCTTGCATGCATGATCTCCGATGGGTTCACCGTGCCTCCCAGGGTATAGTTTAATTCGGGGCGGCGACCGAAGGCCACCAATGGTGTCCAAGCGATAATCGAACGTGTGCATATAAAGTACCACGTCATGTCACATCATTCACTATGATTTTCACTCTTTCATTTTCACTCTCTCTATCATTACTCTATCTATTTATGTAAGTTCATATCTTTTTAAGGGTTTTTAAAGTAAAAGTGAAAGTTAGATTTTTTTTTAAATATAACTGACAATAGTAGCACTTTAAATTTTAATTTTTGAAATTAAAAAAAAGTTTTGCTTGTGATATCGTTATAAAAAGGGAAAAAATTATTTATAGGATTGAAGGGGTATGCGGTGAGCCATTAATTGATTTAACTAAGTAATAAGAGTATGTCATTGGATGAGTACTAGGAACTTATTAAATTAAATAAAATAATTAATAGACTATCAATTTCTTTTTCTACTAAACATATCAACGGATTAATTAATTAGTCAGTGATTAGTTATTACTTAAACATTCACAGTTTAATCCTCAATTATGATATATTTTATAAAAATATTTTCTCCAAATAGAATGTATAATCATGGGAAGCTAGACTCCCGGATCACCGGCCAAAAATATTTTTTAATTTATCCTAATAATCGGTGATAAATTTTTATGGCGCCCGACCAATCATCTATTCTATTGTTACCTAATAATTTTTATTAATTAATTAGTTAATAATTAATTAATCTTTTAATTAATTGATTAATTTATTTTATAGCAATTTTTTATTATCATTCCTTAAATTGATTTCATGGGAATTGACATTTAAGCATACTGTTAATATTTGTGTATTCACGTCAATAAACTTACGTGCCAGTCAATACTTCGTCGAATCATACCATACAAATCCTTTATTACTCAACTAATCTTAGACAATAATTTCTCATTCATCCCAAAAATTAATTTACAACAATCAACTTATGAAATGAATAATGATACACACAGTAAAAGTGAATGTCTCAGTGAAAACTTGATCATCAATTGGCAACACGTCCGATGTCCGATCGCTGATCGGACACTACCGGCGATCTTTGGCTGCTGTCCCGAGCCAAACTATACCCTGGAGGGCACGATGAACCTGTCAAGAATCGTCACAATTGCGATCTCGCATTATTCACCGTCGATTTCAACAGGTTCACCATTGCCGACAATCCTGACGAGTTCACCGTCCTCCCAAAGTATAATTTGATTCGGGACGACGATCAGAGACCGTCGGTAGTGTTCGATCGATAATCGGACATCGGACGTACCGCCAAGTAACGATCAAAATTTTCACTGAGGCATTCACTTTCACTATACGTATTATTTCTCGACTTCGATTTATTAGTTATAAAAACTAATTTTTCAACCTGAGATCCCAAAAGAGTAAATTTTATATAAGGTTGAAGTCCTAAAAAGACAATGAAAGTTGAAAGTCTTAAAGCACGTTCGAATCTTTTGAAAGATTACCTTTCAATTTTTTTTCTCCATCTTATTTTTCACATTTCAACTAAATATATATTATACATGTTTAAATATTTGAAGAGATTATTATACAACATGTTTAATAATTATTATCATCACTTATTATGCGATCTCCTCAAACATAAAATTCTAGATCCACCCTTGTCGAAAACATTAGGTCCATTAACATGGCAAAGATTCATCCTTGGTGTGATTAGAGTTAGAGTTTTAATCGATTGGTAAAGTAGAGTAGTCGGCTGGTGAACCTAAAACTATGAAGTTGTAGTTAGGTCACATTTAAAAGTAAAATCGTTGATTGATGTTGATAAAGTAGTCGGCAAATGGTGTAATTGACGGATGATGGAGTAACAATTGATTGATGACCCAGTCAACAAAAGATCGGATCAACATAAAACACAATCGAGTCGACTAATAGTAAGCAACTAGCCAATCAACGGATGACTAGATCTAGATCCAGACAAAAGAACGATGTGTCACAAATGAGTCGACTAAAATACAGGTAAGTTGACTAGTGATGAACAAATAATTGATAACCAACAAATAGTCGACTAAAGGTTGTAATGATCAAATAATAACCAATCTACTGATGACGATCAAACAACTAGAAAAGGGAAGCGAAGGCTACTACAAGAATTCTGACAATCGGTTCTAGGGAGAGTGATGCTATATTTCAAGTTCATTGTGATCAAACCACCACAACCAAAAGTGAGCAATCAAAGTTCATTTATGTAATTTTTATTTCCTGTACCATTTTACTCTTTTTGATGTGTTTTGTATTCTTTGTGTTTGTTGTAAAAATAGAAATTATAAGAGATTTTTTCACCTCCTAAAAGTATCCGAAGAGTAGAAAATATAATAGTGATTTTAGAGTAATCTATCGGCAAATCATAAGCTATGGAGTAGGAATTGAGAGTTATGAACCACAAAAATTCAGTTTGCATTGTTGTGCTCTTGTTTCTCATGTTTATTTTTCTATTTATTTCCCTTGAGCAACTAACAAATTGTAGAGATAAGCACGATTGAACAACAAAAATAATACGCGCCTATTCACACCCTCTAACCGCATCATCACCATCCAACAATGAAGTCAAGGGTGACATGAAACATCAATAAGTTTGAAGACCTATAGGCAAGAGAGTCATAAGAGATTATAAGTGAAATATAATTTTGGATTCAAGTCTTTGGGCAACATCATGTTTAGCTCGTTAGGGATAGGCCATCTAGTTGCTTGAGTGAAACCTTCGTTCAAGGGGCAATTGGTCTTGGATTATAGTATGCGATTAAGCTTGATATCATAGCTTTCCCTAGGCTTAAGTGTGTGTAAGCCAAGTGATGTTGGGATCTCCAAGTATTGGGATGAGTTTGGTTGAGATGGCTGGATACGCTTAAGGAGGGTAAATAGGGATTGTAATTGTACCAAAAAATGTAAATTCTAACTACTACTAACGCTTAGCAAGGTCACAAAAGGCTAATGCAGCGAATAATAAAACAAACATAAACAAGCATGTTACAATACTTTTCTACGTGTTGGCGTTACTATTTGCATGGAAATTGAAGTTAGTGTTGCATGCAGTAACGTAACTACTTCGTGCAGTTAATGACTACGCTACCGTTACTACATCTTATTGGCTAGTTTATTCTCAAGATGATTATGATTATTTAGATTCATAAAATTTATTTATGTAATTCATGTCTTAGAATTTCAATAATGGTAAAAGAGCACATATTTTAATTGCACGAGAAAATTCCTAAAATACATTTGCACTGAAAATTCATTTTTACATCGAATTCGTTACTGAAATCATGAACAACCGCTTCATCGCCGGTGAAACCTCGACTTTGTCGAGATCTGCCGCTGTCGCCGGGGCAGAGAGTGATTTGTCATCGTTGTCAAGCCCTGGACAGGGGTCACTTCCACGGAGTTTGTCTCCGTTTCTGGCGCACAGGCAAAAATAGGGACACATGGGGTTGGCGGCGAAGGAGAAGAAGCAACGCCGATTAGTGTTCACAAGCAAAAATTACAAATGTCTGCTTTGCTTTCGTTCTACGCTGCTTAAAAAAACTAAAATAAAAATTTAATGAATGTATGAATCAATGTTTTGTTTGATTTGATGCCAAGCCTTCGTACATTAAATTAATGTATAAAATGCACCTATTAATGAAATATTTTATTAATTAATACATGTATGTTTAAATGGGCTTATCTATCAAGGCAATGGTTTAAACTTGCATTTGGAGTGAGTTTAATTAAATTGGGCTAGATCAAATGATAACCAATAGATAAGATCATGATCTAGTTCAAATTATTGGTTAAACCAGATGGTCTAATTAGATCTGTGTATGGTTTAAAATCATTGGTTGGTTTAACTAGATCAATTTGATTCACCAGATTAAATTTATTTGGGGATGGTTTGATCAAATAAGCTAGATTGTGAAGGTGATTGTTGGTCGACAAGAGGGGATGAATTGTCCCTGAAAATAAAAATTCTATTTTTTGTTTTTGCATAAACAAAAATATTAGTTAGATCAAAAAGAAACACAACATAACATATAAAAAACTATAACAGAAATGAAATAGGCAACCAGAATTACTTAGTTTGCAAACTAGGAGGTTGCTAATCCAAGGCCAAATAAAGTGCAGATCTCCTGAATAACTCCTTCGGGCGGAGAAACCTCTTACACGTGGAAAAGCTAAAAAAAATGAAAACAAGAAACAATTCGTATGCAATGGATGAGTGATTTAGAACTGAGTTCTGGGAGTCTATTTATAGCCCGGTCAATTCTATCTGAATGCTGACGTGACACTATAGGGGCGCCCGAGTGGTTGAGGGCGCCTGACACGTGGCTTGTGCGTTATCCAATGCGCAATGTTCGCAAACGACTAGCTTATGGATGAAAATTGGCTCTCGAGCACCCGTATGCATAGGGGCGCCTGAGTGAATTGTAGTCAGCAACTTACTGACCAGTCTCCAGCGGGTCTTCTTGGGTGATTACCGGGCCTTCCAGAGTTGGGCTCACCCAAACCCTTCTCCGGCTTTCTCCTCGAGCGAGTTTCCTCCCGGCTTCTCGTCCCTCGGACGCCGCGCACGTCCTTCTCGCTCCACCGACGTACTCTTCTACATACCACTGCATCCCTCGGATGCACCGAGTTCGTCGACTCCCTTCCCGTGTCATCCTTCTAGATCCCTGCGTCTTCCGCTCGACTTCCTGCGCTCCTAAGCTTCATGCACACTTAGACACAGGGATTAAAAACCAACAGGACCAACTTGACTCGGTTTATCACATCAAAACCAACCTAGGGTACTCACAGATTAGATCAACATTGATCCAGATTTAACCCAATAGGTCAAATTTGATTAAATGAGCTAGATTAGTTATGTTAGGCAAGATTTGTTCTAATCAGACCAGTTGGTTCACTAGATCAGCCTGATACAAACCGATTTGATTGTTTTGATTAATAAGTTTGAGTTTGAATTAAATAGTCTAAAGATTAAACAAGAACAACATAGGGAATGCTTGCCAATCCAATTTGATTAATTCTAACAAGGAAATAGACTATGTTAAGGATTCAATTTCCGAATTGATCGATAACCAACCGGAGCTCCTCAGAATAAAGAAAATTTATTTTCCTTATTTACTATAGATTATGTGTGGTCGATCTAAGCATATATATGAATTGAATTTAATCGATTTTGTTACTGGTTTGACGATTTTGTACTGATATTATAATTTTCAATTTCAGATACCGAAGATAATATACATGATAACCTGTTGCAAAGTGCGACAGAACCAGCTGAGGGAGGCAATTGAAGAGATTGAGTATAATCTGAGTCATGGAGCTAGGGATCATGTTTGACAGCTTGATTGATTGTTCTAAAAACTCGAGTAGGAAAAGTTTCTGATCCTGGATAATTTCAAAAATTTAGGCTTTTGATTCGTTCATTGCCGAAGTATCCCAAGATAGTAGAATATCATTTTTGGGAGCTTTATGAAGGGTGCATCTTCTATTCAGATTTATATACATAGCTATTTAATTTTGTGGATCCAAAAGAGGATCTTGAAGAGTTTGAGGAGGATCCAGAAGAGGATCCGAATATAGATCTGTTGGTGCATGAAGCACCATATCGAACCTTGTTTTGATATTGGCAAAGGATTCAAAGTTAAATGTTATTTGTGATCTAATAAAGTTACTCAAGTGTGCAGAAACAAAGTCCTAGCAAAGGGCTGCTAGGCACCTGGCGAAGAACTGCCAGGAAACAAAGTCCTAGCGAAGGACTGCTAGGCACCTAGCGAAGGACTGCTAGGCACCTGGCGAAGGGCTGCCAGGAAACAAAGTCTTGGCGAAGGGCTGCTAGGCACCTGGCGAAGGACTGCCAGGCACCTGGCGAAGGACTGCCAGGAAACAAAGACCTGGCGAGGGACTGCTAGGCACCTGGCGAAGGACTGCTTGGTACTGAAGACCTGGCGAAGGACTGCTAGGCACCTGGCGAAGGACTGCTGGGCAAAAGTCCAACCGGAGGAGCATGTTGGCAACAGGTAAATTCTCCTGAGAGGAGTAGGCAAGGACGCATTCCCCGTCGAGGGAACAGTAGGCGTCGGTTCGACCTAGGGTTCCATTTTGAAGACCCAAAGTCAGAACCAAGACAGCTACGACTGTAAAATTCACTAACATACATGCTTTATCATGTTTGGTACTAACTCTGGATGCAGGACCGAAGGAACGAGTTTCTACAGCTCAGAACGCTCCAAAGGAGAGGGGCAGCAGCTGGGCAGGACGCCCCGGAGGTCCCGAGCGCCCCCAAGGCAAAGCAAACAAGAGTTAGCAAGAAAACGCTTCGGAATCTCACTGCTCCCGGGCGCCCCCAAGCTCCCGGGCGCCCCCATGCTCCCGGGCGCCCCGGATGCCTCGGGCGCCCTGGGTCCAAGCCAACGAAGCGATAGAAGCTTATCCAGCCGAGAAGCCTCCTTACTGACTCAACCCGGGCGCCCCCTGCTTCCCGGGCGCCCCCGTCAAACCTCGAGCCCAATCCTGGAGAGATAAGGGCTGACCGAGAGATTTGCGGATCGAGTGACACGCGGAGGGCGCCCCCAATGTCCCGGGCGCCCCCAGGTGCACTATATAAGGGGCTCGACCCTTAAGGCTTCTCAACAGTTTTTGAACGTCAATACGCTCTTCGACTCAAGCGCTCTGCTCCGGAAACCTCCCATCTCGAGATTCAAGCGCCGACGACGACCCTCTGCTCCGAAGCACAATCTACACCGGGCGCCGTAAAGAAGAGTTTAATTTTTAGTTTACTGTACTACAACTGTAATATTCTTCTGTAAACATTTGCGCACATATAGAATTGCCCGCAGTAAACGGTCAACGACCGTGGGCCTTGGAGTAGGAGCCGACCGCGACTCCGAACCAAGTAAATCCTTGTGTTCGTGTTTGTGTTTTTAATTTTCGCTGCTCATTCTCTTAAAATTATATCCGAAAAAGTTTTACGATATTCACCCCCCCTCTATCGTATTCTATCGATCCAACAAGATCAAATGGAGAATCCTGAAGCTGGTTTACCCCAGATTACTCTAGGTGGGTCCGGAATGAAATGTAAGAGATCTATAGGAAAAAATATTCAAAAATCGCAGCGAAAATAATAGAACCCACGAGCGATCCATGCGAAAGAAAACTCATATAAAGTTAATTTACAAATTCCTATCGTATAGGTATACCTTTGGCGCGTGCGAGGTATGCCAGATCTCTTGCACGTTCAAGTGTCCATGCTTTTATGCGTATCCACACGAACACGATCTCTCAAGCTTCGGAGAAGAATCACTTTTGTGGTGCTAGCCATAAGAGGAGATTCACAAAGCAAGAAGGAGAGGGAGAAGAGGGTTTTCGGCCAAGAGAAGGAGGGGAAGGAAAAATGACAAGTTCTACATTCAAATGACAAGAAAAACTCTTTTATACTTATCCTATGAATATGAAGAGGTCTTGTCCCTTTAGCTTCCCTCCATTAATGTTAATAAAAACTCAATTAGAATACATTTTCTCATGTGACTTTTCAACTTCTCTTCATCCAATAAAGAGAAACATTTCATCTTCCTCTATTATTAATTTATTAAACATTTTAATAAATTAATATCTCATTTAAATATGGTTGAGTGTAATCTAAATGAGTTAAACTCAAATTAGATCTCAATCCCTTAATCAAATTGGATTCACCTCATCCCTTAATCTAAATATGGTTGAGTGTAATCTAAATGAGTTAAACTCTTAATTGCTTTTGGCTACTTTCTCTTGTGCTTTGGCTAACCTTTTGTAGGCAACATTCAAGAAAAGTTATTCACCCCCCTCTAGCTTAACGCAAAGGTCCTAACATATGTCTGTTCGAGGAGAAAGGTCGTAGACGGGTTCGGGTGAGCCCAATTCCGGATGGTCCAAAATCACCCAGAAGACGCACCAGAAGACTGGTCAACAAGTTGTTGACCAGGTCAACCCGGGCACCCGAGCCAACTCAGGCGCCTGAGCATGGGGGCGCCCGATTAGACTCGGGCACATGTATTCTCGGGCGCTCGAATTGACTCGGACGCCCGAGTGTCCGTAGCTATTTTACGGTCGTTGCCACATGATAAGCACTAACCACGTGTCAGGCGCCCGTGTGCACTCGGGTGCCCGAGAAGTATCACGTTAGTATTTTGATAATGTTTCACAGGTGCTATAAATAGATCTCTGAACTCAATTCATTTCATCAATTCAATTGTACACAAATTTTGTAGTCTTTTCTTTAAGTTTTCTCTGAGTTTCATTTGTGTAAAAGGCTTCTCCACCCATAAAGAGATAATTTGGAGACTGGGCTTTCATTTGTCGTGAATTAGCAACCTTTCTAATTGCAACCAAGTAAATCCTTATTTGTGCTTCTTTTCTTTTGGTTTAATTAAATTGTTTATGTTTATTTATTTTGCTATCTTTAACTAACCTTATCTTTGTGAAAAAACACAAAAGATCGAGTTTTATTTTTCAGGGGCATTTAATTCTCCTCTTATCGGCCGACCGATCCCATCACACTCAACTCTAGAGTTCTCTTGCAAGTCACCCTTACCGCCGCTTGTTTTAATCCTCCGAACTATCTTTTACAATGGCAGCAAGGACAACACAAATGACCCTCTACTTTCCTGTTTAGTCGAATTACCTCCAATGAACACCACAAAGTATCTTTGTCGATGTACAAAGGCACTGAAAACAGTAGAAACACCTGCTACCGTGTCATTGCCTTCTCTCTTATGTCAAATTTGAGGACAAATTGTTCCTAAGGATAACAAATATGTATATAAATTAGTCATGTAGCATTTGGAGGCCGCTCTTGACTAACTGATCACCCTAATCTTTCCCTATTCAGTTGTTCTCTCATACTACAGGATTCAGAGTCTTATTAAATAAGGATAAAAATTCCAACCACTAAAATGCCAAAATGGTTGTTTAGCTCTGAATGTAATAGATGAGATAAAAATTCACTGGGAACATGCAAAACCAATTTCTAATCCAATTAGTAGATTCAAGGATTTCTTTCCGTTATGAATCCCATCGACAAGGAGTCAGTCGAAACCAGACCCAAAAGCTCCTTAGTTCTGAATGAATGCAGTAACATAATATGAACTTTGTTTCAATTTTTCTATCTACTTATTGGACAATGTCGGCTAGTTAACAATAAGGACGCGTTTGGTAGGTTTATTTTTCATTTTTATTTTTTTTTAAAAAAATATGATTTTTTAGAAAACATGTTTGATTTGTATTTTTCAGTCTTATTTTTAAAAAATATATATAATATTTTTTTAAAAAATTAGAGAATGAAATAAAATTATTTTATAGAAAATGAAAAAATTATGATTTTCTAAAAAATAAAAATAAAAAATTAGAATAAATTAAACGTCCCCTAAATTTTTCCTATCGACTAAAACACTAACCCTAGTTTAAACCATATCAAACTACGGTTCTTAACTGCAATGCCGAAGAAACCCTAAACATACCAAATCACATAAGTTGGAATCGGTATCGGGAAGCATTGAAAGGAAAAGTACCGAAGCATGGAGCGATGGTATGGTGCTCAAGTTGACGTCCCTCAGTGATGATCCGCTTCTCGTTTCCAATAGGATCGAGCGGGATGGAAATTACGCTTGCGGCCACGCATGATGGACTTCGACCTTGAGAAGGCAAGAGAGAGATTGTCGTGGCGACAGGAAGGAAGGAAAGGTTACTTGTCTAAGCGCGAAGAGGGAAGACGAAGAGGGAAGGGGAATTGGGAGGTCGATTTGAGGAAAAAAGATATTAGGTAACTGAAATGGTAAATGCCATCGTAAAAAAATAAATAGAAAAAAATAATATAACATTTGTGAAAAGTGCCATTATAAATAGTCTAATAATTTTTTTGTTATTTACTTTTAAATTAATAAATCTCATTATCAAGTTGGATGGAAATGGTTGGCGGCGGGCCAGCTTTGATGGAGTTCTGTTGCTAGTGAGTCTTGAATGATTAATAAAGTATTTTTAATTTCGGATGATCGATTCGGTTTCATGAAAAATTTTTTATCGATCGTCAAGGTAAATTAGGAAGCATTCATAGTGGATGGTCTAAAAATCTAATATCCCAGGTTCATGTTTTATTTGAAAGAAAAAATTTTATAAATACGTTGTAACTGTGCTAGTGAGTCTTGAGAACATATCAGTGGAGAAATTTAACAGTCAAATGGAGAACAGAGAGAAGATAATTCCTCCGGAGACCAGAATAAGAAACAAAACAACATATGAAATCTTTAGACTCTGATCGGATAAGAAGCTGGATGGAAGCAAAAAATTATAAGCTACGTTGAGTCTGCAAATCTACAAGCTTGCAGAAGAAGAAATGCTAAGGAGGTGTTTGGTTTGTTTCATTTTTTATTTTCATTTTCTAGAAAATCGCATTTACTCATTTTCTGAAAAATGACTTTCTTTCATTCTCTAGTTTTCCAGAAAACGCTATATCTTTTTTTGGAAAACAAGGTTGGAAAATACAAACCAAACATGTTTTTCAGAAAATCGCATTGTCTACGAAAAATGAAAATGGAAAATAAGTCTACCAAACGCTACCTAACCTTCCCTGACATTGAGTGACTGGATTCAGATGCAAGTGGACATCTGGTAATATACGATAGTAACATTCTATGTACTAACCAATTATCCTTCACGAGGGATAAGTCTCTGGTAATCTGAATACAATGGAGGAAGGAAGATGAAAAAGAGAAGGTGTCGGCTATATTGTAACGACACGGTCTCTCAACCCCCTTTTGGCGGCCAAATCAACATTTGACGGCCCAACAACCTGGCGGCCAAATCAACATTTGGCGGTCCAACTATGTCGTCGACCAACAACCGATGTCGACGACCAACAGCCGTGTCGTTACTCACTAGGTCTTTCCACCCCTGGCCAGTGGATTTTTTGCCTTTCTCAGGATTCGAACTCTAGACCTCCAGGATAAGTACTAGAGTTTATGAATCCTGATACCAATTGAGCTAAAATTGTCACGGCCCCAGAGGCACATGCTTCGTCGAAAATCGGGCAGCATCTCCCCTGTACGGCGGACAATATGGAGCAAATATACATAATATCTCCACCAATATAGCTCAGCCACAAGCGGCTGGCATCACAACAACAAGTAAACACAACCACGCAGTTTATATTTTGGAATAAAGGATAATGGGTGGCTCAGCCACCATAAACATAAAGTGAAACTACAGTCCAAAGAGAACACCAAAGACTCTGATAACGACAAAACCCGATAATGAATAACATGCAACTAAGAGTACTGAAAACCAACAACTAAACTGAATATCGAAAAATAACTCAACTCGACACTGGGGACCGGCAACTGGATCCTCTCCTGGCTCTAAGAAATACTTCTACCTGCTATTTGAAACAACAAAAAGGAAAGCAGGGGTGGTGAGTCCGGGCGGACTCTGCGGGTATATGAGTAGACAAATAAGCATGACATAATAAGGATAACGGAGTAGAGAAATCAACAGTGTACAGTCCATAGGAATTATAGAATTTACCTAATCATGCATAATTAATATAATACGACATGGTATAAAACCGGATAATAACTAAACAGATGTAAAATAACGCAACAACAGTAATATCAAGATATACATGCATGTCAAACATGTGCAACAATCATAGCTCATATAAGTGCATCAAACACAAGCAAATGCATAAAAAAAATACGTATGCACATGATGCAATGACATGTGTCACCCCTGACGCCAGTCAAGCCGTCAACACATCCCATCTGTGTTGCAGAGTGGGTAGGGCTGTGACAACTGTACCACTCCAACAACAACAATAATACCACATAAGGCGTGGTTGAGTGGACAGGATGCTGGGGAATCTACACTCCAGACCCCGGTACATCGGGGGAGCTATCAACAGCTACAATATCCCTCTAAAAACAACGGTGAGGGTGAACCACCAACGGCTCTAACATCCCTCTAAAACAACGGTGAGGGTGTCACTGTTAGACATAACAGGACAAACACTCGCACTCTAACCACTACCATGACAACATGTGGTTGAGTGAATCGAGCAACAATATGACTAACGACGGCTTAACCAAATGTAAGTCAACAGTCGTTAGTATACAACGTGCAAGTATGATGTATGATATACGATGCACGAACAACCGAAGAAACAATGATGCAACAAAATCCAACAAGTATACGATGCATCAACACAATCAACCAGAAATCGCAAACCAACGATTATGCACCTACACTAATAGGTAGGATATTTCTAATGCCAAATAAACTTAATTGTGTTTAATAGACTTCTAAGTACTCGCATACAAGCGGTACTTTACAGAATATAAAACCAATAGAGGACTGTACGGATACGAATTTAGAATACTCAAAGATCAACGAAGAATAAGTCTCAATGGCGATGTTTTAAATAACGACAAAGAACAAGGTCAAGCAAACTATCAGACATAATATAGCCATGCTTTTAAGGTAAAGAAAACTATTCGAGTACAAAGGAGAAGTACCCGCCTTTTATTGAAGAATTCCGTAAACGAGGACTTGCCACAATTAACCGAACGAGTCTGAATCAAAGTCCTGTATCAACGGCATCGTTTAGCTAATTATAAAATTAACAAATTAGCTAATCAAAATACTAAACGCCATTAGAACAAATCCTAACTATAATCTCTATTTAATTACATCTATTTAAATAATTAGCTCAACAATTATAGTAATTCTCATGATTTTAACTTTACTGTTCTTAAGCAGTTTAGAAATGACGCAATCCAATCCTTCTCAAATTGTTGCACTAGGAAATTAAATAAGCATTTTATTAGCAACCTCAGGACACAATGTCAGCACATCACAAATGAACTTATCCTTCTCCAATAAGTGATGCATTTAATTCGACACTACTTTGTGTAAAACTGGATTGGCAAAGCACTCACGTTATGCACCTATGTAACACTAGCATAATATGTCATTGATGCTAACTCAATCTATCAATGTAACACTACACTAGTATCATTGGCTACAATAAGGAAAAACCACACAACTGCAAAAACCCAAACAACCACTAAATCAACCTCATGGTAAACTAAGGAAAACAACCTCAGGAATCAATTTCGTAAGCTATTGTTTGTTGTTACTACAATAATTTAAAGATCAAGAAGACAATCTACATCAACAAATCTGATCAAAATCATCATTCATCCATACCCTTACTTGATACAAGCCACACGCACCCCTCTTCTCCTTCCCTGTTTTTGATCCTCAAGGAAAAACTCACAACCCTAAAACTCAGCCAATAAGAAGACAAAAAAAATCCGAAGAACAGAGACAAATTCAAAGATCTCAGGCTTACCTCTGACTGTGGTCGGCGATCACAAGATCTAGGACACAGCTGCGCGACAACAATTGTGGAAAGGGGAAGAAACCGACGAAGAGGAACTTGCGGCGTCAGGCGAGTGAAATGAAGGAGAAGAAGATGATGATGAAGGAGAAGAACAAGGAGTGCGGCGTTCGGCTAAAAGAGGAGAAGGCGGCGTCGGGCGAAACTGAAAGGGACGGGTGCGGTTTCGCGCAGGGGAAGTCGGCGACGGGGGAGAGGGGTTTCGGTGAGATGAGGGAAGTTAGGGCTTGAGGGGTTTTTTTTATATTTGATTTGGCATTTTTGCAAATAAACCCTATAAGTTTGGAGTATTTCAACTAGGCCCCTAAAAATACCTTTTCAACCCCTTTAAAATTCTGATATTTAACATATATATTAGTAAAGCCTTCTCGGCCATGACAGTGTATGTCACGATCCCAGAGGCACATGCTTACTCGAAAATCGGGCAGCATCTCCTCTGTACGGCGGACAAGTTGAGGCAATAATATATACACTCCTACCATATAACTTAGTCACAAGCGGCTAGTAATACAAAATATAGAAGATAAACACAACCACGCAGTTATAAGATAACGGGTGGCTCGGCCACCTTAAACATAAAAGAAACTAAAATCCAAAGAGAACTCAAATGTCTCTGATAACGACAAAACCCGATAACAAATAAAATATAACTTTACCAAGTACTGAAAACAAAACAACTAAACCAAATACGAAAAAAATAACTCAACTCTGGGGACTGACGACTGGATCCTCTCCTGGCTCCAAGAAATGTGACTACCTGCTATCTGAAACAAAAAGAGAAAGCAGGGGTGGTGAGTCCGGACGGACTCAGCCGGTATATGAGTAGACAATAAGCATGACATAACAAATGGTATACGAAGTAGAGAACCAACAAGGTACAGTCCATATGGAATATAGGAATACCTAAACATGCATAACATATATAAAACAATATGTTATAAAACCGAATAAGAACTAAACAGGTATAAAACAACGCAACAACAATAAATCCAACATATACTTGCATGTCAAGCAAGTGCAACAATCATAACTCATATAAATGCATCAAACATAAGAAAATGTATAAATGAAATACGTATGCACATGATGCAATCACATGTGTCACCCCTGACGCCAGACAAGCCGCCAACACATCTCATCTGTGTCACCGAGTGGGTAGGGCTGTGACAACTGTACGCACTCCAACAAATACCACAAAAAGGTGTGGTTGAGTGTAGAGTTGTCAATTTAGGTTGGGCCCGTCGGATTAGCCCACCCCGCCAATCAATTTAAGCGGGTTGGGTTAGAATTTAAGCAACCCAAGCCCGCAGCGGGCCAATCCGCCTAGGCCCACGACGGGCTTGGGTTGGCCCGCGGGTTGAGAATCACATGTTAGTTAGGTTTTATGACAATTTATTATCTTTATTTGTTATTATTTTGAAATAAAAAATAATATTTTTCATCACATGAGTACTCGTTTGTATCCATTTATATTTAAAAAAATATATTTTTTAATATATTTGATTGATGATATCTAAATATATGAATTTTTTAAAAATATTTTGATGGGTCCGCGGGTTGGCCCGCCTAACCCACGGCCAGCCTTGGATTGGGTTGGGTTGGGGATTTTCCAACCCGCCTAGATAATGGGTCGACCCGCCCCGCCCCGCCAAATGGCCGCCCCGCCCCGCCACAGGTTGGCCCGTTTGACAACTCTAGTTGAGTGGACAGGATGCTGGGGAGTCAACACTCTAAACCCCGGTACATAGGGGGAGCCACCAACAGCTCTAATATCCCTCGAAAACAACGGTGAGGGTGTCACTCTTTTGCCTACAACTACAACATGTGTGGCATAACAGGACAGATGCTCACACTCTAACAACTACCACGACAACAAGTGGTTGAGTGAATCGAGCAACAAAATGACTAACGACGACTTAACCATATGGAAGCCC
Source organism: Boesenbergia rotunda (assembly GCA_024364735.1). Taxonomy (NCBI): domain Eukaryota; kingdom Viridiplantae; phylum Streptophyta; class Magnoliopsida; order Zingiberales; family Zingiberaceae; genus Boesenbergia; species Boesenbergia rotunda. The sequence continues at coordinate 124,405 of JAGFNQ010002520.1, forward strand.
AACAGTCATTAGTATGCAACGTGCAAATATGATGCATGCTACAAGATGCACGAACAACCGGAGAAACAACGACGCAACCAAAATCCAACAAGTAAACGATGCATCAATACAACCAACCAGAAATCGAAAACCAACGATTATGTACCTACACTACTAGGTAGGATATTTCTAATGTCAAACAAACCTATTTGTGTTTAATGGACTTCTAAGTACTCGCGTACAAGTGGCACTTCACAGAACAGAAAACCAACAGGGGACTGTACGGATACAAATTTTGAATACTCGAAGATCAACGAAGAATAAGTATCAACGGCGATGTTAAAATAACAAACAACAAGGAATAAGGTCAAGCAATCTAGTAGACATAAAATAGACATTCTTTAAGGTAAAAGGAACTACTCGAGTACAAAGGAGAAGTACCCGCCTTTTATTTGTAGAACGTGTCCGACTTAATCTCTTCACGATCAACCGAAATGAGTCCAAATTAAGGTCCTGTATAAATTTAAAATTTTAGCTAAATAAAATACTAAACCTGATTAGGATATATCCTAATTACAACATTTACTTAATCAAATCATCAACAACAGAAAGTTCCTTCCTAACATAATTATCACCATCAAGTTATTGGGTTAATTCCCGAATTAACCCAACAAACTACCACCCATTTAAACTTAATCTTTTACTACTGTGTCACCTACTTGTGTGCAACTCAAAAGCCAAGTTATTAGGTCTCTTTATCTACTTTCCACTTATCTACTTTCCACTAAACTGAGAATTCCGAGGGAGAAAATTTTATAGTATATGTTGATGCATAAGAGATTAAGTTCGTGCATTCATATAACCAAGAAATTAAAAACTCGTTCAAGAACCTAAGTATCCATTCCAAAACAAAACCAACCCCTAATCTAACATATAAAATCAAGACATATACTAAAGCAAATCCGAGCCATAGGAATTCTACAGAGCAACACTAAATTCACAAACCATCAAACACATTCGAAATTTCAACTATACATGACTCCAATTAGCCATCAATAACGCACGGCAACATCTCAAGATCCAACCTTAAACCACAACCCATAATCTTTACCTCAACGATGGCCGACGCGAGATGAAGCTGCAGCGGCCGGCGACAGGTCAAGGAAAACCAGTGAATACCCGCAAGAGCTGTGAAGGAGAAAGGGAACCTTGGTATCGGCCTTGTGATCGCAACGAGGAGAAGCTGCGGCGCGACTAGATTGCACAAGGGCGACGGTGCGATCAGGAGAGGGGCGCTCGGCGCCTCTGGCGTGGGTGCCGGAGAGAACGGCTGTTGCGCGAGGGATGAGAAAGATCACGAGGTCGCCGGTTTCGGGCGGCGAGTGGCTGCGGCTAGGGCTCGGCGGCGTCGGACGAAAACCGAAAGGGATCGGGAGATGAGGGAAGTTAGGGCTTTGTAGGGGTTTTATATTAGTTTTGGCCTTTTTGCAAAAAGACCCTCCAAGTTTTGCTATTCACAACTAGGTCCCTAAATTTTGAAATTTACCTTTTCAACCTCTTAAAATTCGGTATTTAACAGTGTCACTAATGTGAGTTGGTTATGCAAGAGGATTCTTAGTTTTTTATTATTAGTTTTGATAATTTTTAATTTTTTATAGTATTTAGGATAATTTTGATATTTTTAATATTTATGAGTTATAAACTATCTATGTAAATATCTTGTTTTATTAATTTTAAGAAAATTTCTTTTCTGATAGCTCGATGTCAATTGGTATCAGAGCTCTCGATATCCCAAGGATGGTCGCCATGGTCATGACAAGCATGTTTCTATTGAGGAAGGCTCACACTATGATCGTAGCACCCAAGATGAGAAACTTGAAGATCTACAAAGATAAGTTATCCTAGTGTCTGGATACGCGATATCTTAAAGATCCTAAGTTCTTTTATTTTAATTTAGATAAAATTTTTCTTGAGAAAGATATAAATGAAAATATCGAAATATTCGGTGATGCCATTTACGACAAAGATGAGACCAAGTCAACTAGCGATTCAATCTATGACGATGATAAAATAGAGGAAGTTATCGATCATGTTGATTCTTGCCCAGTGCCCATTACAATTTCGTCCATCTCACTAGCGGCGCTACTATGGCGCAAGAGAAAGGGCAGCGCAGTGCCACCTCTGTCACTGTAGTTAACTCAGAGGTTGTGGCTCGCGTTCTCCTCCAAGCCTAGGGATGACAATTTTCCTCGCGGATTTGGATATCCGCGGGGAAAATCCGAAACGGGGCGGGTTTGGGGAGGTATTATCGGGTTTGGATTCGGGTTCGGGGATTTTAAAAATCCCCGAAATAGATTGGGGCGGGTATGGGGATGCTATCTCCATCCCCGAACCCACCCCGATATCTTTAATAATAATAAAATATTAATAATTATTAAAATAATTCAATAATATTAATATTAAAGATGTGTGAAAACCCTAATGAGTATCGCTCACTAGTCACTCCCGCCTCCCACAAGTTGGAAATCTCATTGTTTTTACAACCATGCTTGGGAAATCCCATTTTTTTTTAACTTGAAAAAAAAATGGATATTTCAAGTGGGGATGGGGACGGGGATGGAGATTTACTCCCCGTAGGTTCGGGGACGGGGATTCCCCGATTAAATAGAGGCGGGGATGGAGACGAGTTCGGGGATGAAGATTTACTTCGGGGACGGGTATGGAGACGGCAAACCCGTCCCCGACCCGCCCCATTGTCATCCCTATCAAAGCCTTCCTCCTCGTCGACAACTTCAACTTCAAGTTTCGCACCATATATTACCCTCGAGCGCCCTAAGGCATTGTTACTTCTGGTGAATGTTCCCATGATCAAATTCACTTTTGCATAGCTTGATTCCTTCGGGGGTTGAGGAGGTTTTAGTCTTTTGCTGCTCCCACTCAAAGTAGGTGAAGGACTAGTTGAAAGTCGGGATGGAAATTTCCTCCGAATCCGACGGAGAATCCAACATTCAACCTGAATGGTGGAGAGTATGGAGGGACTATTAATATCTGTTATCTGACCCGAATACCCGATTAAATAATATATATATATATATACACATTAAAGAATTTTTTTCTCCAAAATCCACTAATAATTTCTGTTGATGTTATGAATATGTTATATAGATGTTTAATATATTTTTAAAATTATATATATATATATATATATATATATATATATATATATATATATATATATTAAATATGATGTTAATTCTAATGTACTTTTGTTGAATGATATAGTTAGATTGAAAGAAAAAATTTATTAGTATACAAGATATCCGATTCTTTAATGGGTATGAGTATTCGGATGAATATCCGAATACTCGATGGATTTGGGCACGGAGGATATAGAATCCGACCCAAACCTGACCTATCGTCATCCCTACTTGAAAGATTCTGAATGGATGAAGCCTTGGTTTTTCATAACCATGATCAATTCGCATGACACCATTAGTACTGGAGATGCCCTGTAAGTACTGTAGAGATACATAGAACTTAATCAATATGCATCCCCAACTGGAAGATCTAGCTATCATCAATGCTTTCAAGGCAAAACAAAATTGAAATTAATACAATGGCAAACCTGAGTCCATCGCATTCACCATCGTATCATTTACTTGTCACCGAAATTCCTACAAGAAAAAGAAAGTCTTCTGCAGGAATGGGCGGCAATCCAACACGTTCTCAATGAGGAAGAGTGGAGAGGAAGAAGAAGAAGCTAAACCCTCTTGATTGAAGAAAATTCAAGATGATGCCCTAATTGGGTAAACTTCTCCCCTTATATACCATGGGCCCATCTTATAGGAACTGTCCACTAAAGCCCATCAAACATTAACAACCCATTAATGTTAATGAATAGGGTTGTTGAATCTACACAATTAATCCACATCCATAATCCAAACCCCCCTTCACTACAAATATTAGATCACTTAATTAGGGTTTAATTCTTTAATGGTCATTTGTTGTGTGTATGTTTTAATCAAGTGTAAACCCATCTTATGGAGACTAAGCCCATCCATGTGAACTTAATCCTACATGCCCTCCATGTGATTTATGAAAAATCTTGGATACGTGGAGACTTTGTTCTCATCAGTGGAAATTCAACATATTTTGATAAGAAGGTGAAAGTCCAACCGTTATGAGTATATTCTACTGATTTAGTATCAGATATGATTTTCCTTCTGGACTACCAACTAACACTACTCCAAACTCGAGGGCATATCCTTTCAACCTAGGGTGACTAATACATTTATGGTATTTAGGATAATTTTAATATTCTGATATTTATGAGTTACGAGTTGTCTATATAAGAGTCATGTTTTATTAATTTCCTTTTGTTACTAAATTTCATATTCATATAAGGTTTCATTTCTTTTCTGATAAGGGAAAAGATTTTTGATTTAATAATATTTTTGACAGCATCGTTATTTTTTTATTTTTTAATATTCCTCTTCGAATCAACGTATTCTAGAAGATTACTTCCGATATTTATATATAGATCAATAAATTTAATAACTCACGGGATAATTACTATTTCGCTCGACGCCAATTAGCCGTCATATTCTAATCAACTAACGAACTGAATTATGAATGCCACTGTACAGTGTAATTTGAAGACTAATCAAGCACATTTAGGATGCAAGAAGATCAATGCTAAAGTCAAAGCTAGCTCTTCATTTGCATCACATGTCTGTTAACGAAGCAAATAGTTATTAAATATTTTGGTGAAATGATAGGGTTAATTAATAAGTGAGAGCCTTGTACGCAAGCAAGTAGGTAAATTCATTACATTGCAAGACAGTCCTTGGATAATTTAAGGATTATTTGGATTCGGTATGCCTACTTTAACAGGAGGTTAGTCCATGAGCTACTGAACGTCGTGTTTTAGGTATAACCTATAATATACGTCATGAGAGGCAGGGCCGATCAATCAAGCAGATTAATTAGACGGAAGTCTGAAAACCCTTTGTAAATTAAAAAAAAAATATACGAACAAAAGAATCAAGTAGAGAAGGTTGTTTGATGTCATCACGTTTCTGTTCATCTATCTATTTGTTCGTCCTTTTAAAATCACTAGTTAAAAATGAGAATCCTTAGTGGTGGTGGATGTGCGGCTCCGATCCTCTCTTTTTATACTGTATGTTTTTCATCTTATCTATCTTATTTGTTATTTTGTTTGTTTGTTTTCTGCTAAAAAAAACATCAAGGAAAAAAAATAGAATTATGTGATGGGATCTTTTGTTGGTTGTTGCATTGTATGTGATGAGTAGACTAATTTAGTGATCCTATCGCAAAATGAGATGGACTTCCAAGAGTATGTACGATTCTCCTGAGGATCACGAATTGCTGATGTTGGCTCCGTCGCTAGCTGCGATATGCAAGGCAAGGACTGTTAGAACTCGCCGGAAAAAAATCCCCGGCAAGGCACTCCGACTTTCAAGTCCGTCCCCGACAGTAGAAGAGTAGCAAAGGCAATAGAATAGTAGCAAAACACTATTGTGCATACCTGGGGGATGTGGAGTGGAGAGACTTATATAGCCGGGGTAGTTGACAGCTTCTGCCCAATCTGCCACCTTTTGTCGCGTAGCGAGGACAGGGTAAGGCGTACCTAGAGGTGGCAGGGTAGTGTATCGCATACCGGAATAGGGAAATGTGTGCTATCAACTTATGGGCGGGTGTCGTTAGGCGCCGCTCGGCCTAACACCAATGTATGTGGTTGCAGTATGGGGGGACAGGGTATGGCAGGGAGATTATGGCGGCGGCGAGATACTCGCGATTCGGGCCGAAATGGTACCTGACCTGCGCCGACCCCGTACAGCTTCTGCGAGTCTTATATCAGGAAGTGGTTATTCTGATAAGTCACGACAAAACCTAAAATGCTAGGGCCGACTGGCGGCCTAAGGTAATGATGTCGACTGAGGGCGTATAGCGAAGAGCCGACTGGGGGCTCAGAGTATTAGAGTAGCCTGGGGGCTCATAGTGTCCACGGTTACCGAGAGTGACTATGCTTCCCGAGTTAAGGAAGGCATCCCGAGCGAAGATATGCTTCCTGAATCGCGGTGCGTGTGGTACGGGATGAACGTCCGAACTTGGCTGACCCGGGGATGGTATGGTCGACGACCGAGTATTCTGCTGGCTCGGGGTGCTCCTAACTCGGGAATCTTATGACATGGCGATATTATGAGTGAAGACTTCTTTGGCTGGGGAGGACCTCAGGAGCGTGGGCCGCCACGCGTTCGGCTGGGCCCCGAGCCGAGAAGTGTGCGGGGGCATGTCTGCTTACGACTTGTACGAAGGTGAGAATTCGAACCATCAGTCGGGATGCGCCCAGGGAGCGTGAGTCGTCACGCGCCCGACTGAGAACACCGAGCCGAGTGGTACACGGAGCTGGTCCGCTTATGACTTCAGGATACTTTGAGTTTAAACTCCTCTGACCTGAGAGTGTTAAAACTCAGTGATTTGTGAGTCAGGACTTTTCTGACTAGGGCTTCTCCTGACCTGACACTTCCCGACCCAGGACTTCCTAGACTTAGGGGCCTTCGGGGCTTCTGGCCCTCTTTGCCTTGGTCAGGGCCAATGTTTTCTCATGTTCGGGGAAATGGGTAAATCCGTCTATATGACCCTACATTCGACGGGCTCCTGGGGCCCGCCAACCTATCTCCTCTTGACGAGTTACCAGGCTGTCGGGCCAGGCTAGACCTAAACTGGCCCGGGATCATTTAGTATTGGATTTGATGTGTATTATATATTAGATTTTTGGTTGGATGATAGGATTATGGGATATTGATGTTATGTGAATTTGATATTTTATATTTGATGTTATGTAGTTTTGAAGTTGATAATCTTTTATGTAGATTGATGTTATGTGAATATTTGATCTTTGAGATGAGTACATTGACTTGATTTTGTTTGAATCTTTGTTGTGTTTGGATTGCATGGATCTTAAATTTGTTGTTATTAATTGTATGGATCTGAATTATAGGTATTAATGTATCTGATAAGAACATATTTATAGATTTTTTATTATGAAAAAATCACAAGTTTGAGACAAATTTAGGGACAAAAATTTTGTTGCAAAATCATTAATTTGCTACGAAAATAAGTTTGTCCCTAATTAGGGATGAACATTGCGGCGAAAATAGATTTGTCCCTGTTAGAGATGAAATTTACGATAAAAATAGGTTCGTCCCTAATTATTTATTGCATAAGTATAGATCTAAAGATGATTGTGGGGGAAAAATCATGAGTTTGCGACGAATTTAGGGTCAAAAAACAGTTTATTGCAAAATCGATAATTTATGATGAAAAATAATTTTGATCCTATTCAGCGACGAAATTAGATTAGAGTAGTAATAATTTTTGTCCTTGATCACCTGTTCGTTGCATGCCGATGTGTGCTTGGGGCGCTTGAATGTAAAATTTTTGATTTATTTATTTTTTTAAAATATATTATATGTATTTAGGATTTAAAATTTTAAAATTTAAGAATTAAATTATAATAATTTTAAGTAAATAATATTTTTCAATTAGGATTTTGTCTTCTCTATTAGATTATAATATCGAAGATAAAAAATTTTAAATATTTATTAAATAGATTTTGTTAATAAAAATAAAATAAAAATTAAAAAAATAAATATATTTGATTCGCACGGATTTATACAGTAACCTGCGGATCATGCGGTGCGAACCCGTATGGATCATAGCGCCAGACCGATTAGGCAGTTACCTGATCGATCACGCAGGGCACTACATCGATGGTGGCCGATCGTCGATCGGACACCATCGGCGGCCTTCGGCCGCCACCCCGGAACAAAACTATAATCCTAGGGGTTGCGGTGAACCCTAGGGGTAGCGGTGAACCCGTCGGCATTGGGTAATCGATCAGGCAGGTTCCTGATCGGTCAGGGACATCCCTGACCGATCAGGCAGGGTGCCTGATCGGTCAACCTGACCGATCAGCTAGGTGCCACGTACGCGGTCTGTAGGAAACGGTCCGCAGGAGAGTATATATATATATATATATATATATATATATATATATATATATATATATATATATATATATATATATATATATATATATATATATATATTTCTTTGTTTTTTTCTGTTTATAAAATTAAAAATCTGGATGAGTGTTTACACCTCACTTCTATAAATACAACACTATCCTTCCCCAGCCTCGCCCCAAACCTTAATCTTATTAGAGTTCCAGCTGTGTGAAAAAGAGGGCAGAAATGGCTCCAGTCAAGCTATTCGCTCCGGTGATGTCAACGGCGGCGACCCGCGTGGTTCTGTGCCTTGAGGAGGTCGGGGCCGAATTCGAGCGCGTCCACATCGACTTTGCCACCGGCGAGCACAAGTCCCCTGCTCACCTCGCCAGAAACGTATCCTACTCACGCATGCGTTCGATTGCATATATATCTTTTTTATTGGATTGATTTCACCTTTTGATTGTGTAATCTGCAGCCATTTGGTCAAGTTCCGGCTTTCCAAGATGGAGATCTCGTTCTTTTTGGTGAGTTCGTTCGATTCATCCTTAATCTTGAAATTTTCCAGCGCGATCTATGTCGAGTCGATAGATCTATGGCCTATGGGTAGCAGATCTATGGACTTGGTTTTCGTGGACTAATTATTGGTCCCTCAAAACCTTAGAATCGAGAGCGATCGGACGATACGTGCTGCGCAAGTTCAAATCCTCCGACGTTGACCTGCTACACGAGAGTAGCTTGGAGGAGTCAGCCATGGTGGACGTGTGGCTGGAAGTGGAGGCTCAGCAGTACGACAAGGCCATCAGCCCCATCTTCTACCAAGTTTTGGTCATCCCCATGTTCTACGGCGGCGTGCCGGACGAGAAGGTGGTAGAGGAGAACTCGGAGAAGTTTGGGAAGGTGCTCGACATTTACGAAGCCCGTCTGTCCCAGACCAAGTACCTCGCCGGAGACTTCTTCAGCTTCGCCGACCTCAGCCACTATCCCCTCACCCACTTCGTTGTCAAAGTCCCTCAAGTGGCCGCCCTGTTCGAGGCGCGCCCCCACGTAAAGGCCTGGTGGGAAAGCCTGGAGTCGCGTCCGGCCTTCAAGAAAGTGGCCGCCCAACTCCCTCAGTGATCATGAAGCTGCTGCCACTGCTCTCAGGCCGATCTTCACCTAGACCGATATGTGTGCTAAGCTATATGCTAGTTGCTTCTAGTCCTTACTTCCAATAATAATTCCAACGCTCTGCGACACTTTGATGTGTTGCGTGCATTTGTGATCGACGCTAATTCGCTCGGCGATTCCTGCTTTTCTTTTCAGTTTGTGGAACTTGATCGTGAAATTTATCGTCTTCTGTAATTGTTGTTCGAGTTTGGAGCTTTTTATCGTGCACAAATTTGTGAACTATTCTAATAGTTGCCTTGGTACTTGGTCGATGCCTTTGGCTCCCCTCCCCTGTTGTACGTGATTTACGGAGATCTGCCGGTAGAAGATTTGAGGGTTCTCAACCAAAGTGGAGCCATGGGTGTCCACCAATCATAATGTGTTGCCTCCGAAGGAGTGAGCACATCAATGGCATACGACCAGATTGCTCGTTTTAAGATTAATCTGACTTAAATTGATGTCAATTAAAAAACAATTACAATGTTTTATGCTTATTCTGCACACAATGTGAACTCTGCCAATGACAATGTTATCTTCTTTGTTTGGTGGCAAGTCGTTGTCCATCAACTTGCATAGTGGATGTCTCAATCTACTCAATAGACAAAGACTGGCGGGGGGAATCAGCCACCTAAACTATGGAAAATAAGAGAACCACGTTGGCTATTAAATCGATGATAGAGTGGTTGCCGGCCGTTGATGGCTGATCACTCCTTTCATAGTTATTCCAGATAGGATGCTTCCTTTCTATTTTATTGATTTTTGAAGTGAGCGATTAATCCTATGAAAATTTTCATCAACTATTAAGATAAATTGGGAAGGGACGTACTCACGATGATACATTCAGACATCAATATTTTTAGATTTGTCATTACACTGAATCTTATCTTATGATAGGAAATCAAATGAAGCAATATTTTATTAATTGAGTGATCACAAGGATATTGATCATAAGGGAAATTTCTATGACTCTTGGGGTGAAGGCACGGCGGCAGAGTATTTTTTTTAATTTCTCATACATCTAAAAATTAAATTCCAATCTCGATAAATTAACATATATATTTTAGAATGATGATAGGGAGAGTGAATTTGAGAGAGTGAATGGGAGAGTAAATGACGTGACAGTTATTGTATACACGTCCGATCGCCGATCGGACACCACCGGCGCCCTCTGATCATCGTCCCGAATCAAACTATGTCCTAAGAAGATCGGTGAACTCATCGGGAATCGCCGCAATTATGATCTCGTCGCATTCACCGTCAATCCGGCGAGATCTCAATTACCGGCGACCCTGTCGGGTTCATCATCTTTTTAGAAATAGTTTGATTCGGGACGACAATCAGAGGTCATCGGTGGTGTCCGATCGGCGATCGAACATGTACATATTAGCTACACGTCATTCACTCTCCCAATCATTACTCTAAATTTTATTACTAGGCAATTGACCTACAAATACTAGGCCGATGAGCAGGCCATTATGAGCATTTTCTAATTTATCCGGATGATAAAATTTTTATACGGTCGGATCAATCATTTCATTATTAATCAGTATAAATTAGATATTTGTTGTCAATTATAAAAATAAAAAATAAGGGAAATTCTTAAGGAGGCAGAGGCAACCAAGTAGGGTAGTTATGACTTTTGTTCAAAGAAATCATATAATGAGATGTCAGTGGGCAAGACACCTTTGTAGATAGGCGAAGACTTTGATGAGTACAATGAATTAATTAGAAGATCAATGATCTACAATTGTCATCGCAAAAGACCAATTGTAAGTGATGTGAGCTCCTTGATGGTGTATCACCTTGGAAGATTACGACGACTAAATTAAAGTTGATTAGATATTTAATAATAAAAGAAGGATATATGGGTCGAGATTGAGTAATATTCAGCATTGATTGAAGAATATGATGGGAGATCTGGAGAATCCAATGGGAAATTGATAAGAGAGAAAATTTAAGTGGTTTAAGATTGATTGAACACTTAGTTACTAAGAAGTCCAAGTGAATCAAGTAGACTAGACATAACATTGCAGATGTCTGATCGATGTTGATATATAGTAGAAGTCCATGTAGTGATTAGATGCTTAACAGTTGTTAAAGTCATAAAGAGGAGTGAACACTAGATATGTATTTATGTCTTAGAGGAATGAACTATAAGTAAGGTTGAAGTTCCAAAGGAGTAAACCATAGGTAAGTATAAATCTTGGTGGGTCTAGTTTGACTTAGAGCAAAAAGAAAGTCTTAGTGAATTAAGGATGATTGATACTAGGTAATGATTGAAGTCTTAAAGAATTAGTCTTTAGGTATTGAAAGTCTTAGTAGGTTAAGGTTGGCATATACTAAGTAAATGAGGAAGTCTTAAAGATATAAATCTCTTTACACGACAAGGATTCAACCTTGTTGTGAATGGAGACATAGTTCCAATCAACTGATGAATCAGAAATCTCAAAGTTGTAATTTGGTTAGATTTAAGGGTAAAACAATCAACTAATAATATTAATAAAATTAATAGTCAATAGACGGTGTAATCTATTGGTACAATCTACCTTCAAAGTTTTGATATTTGTTTAATAATATGTTTAATAGAGTCTAGTTAGTTTTGACCAAGGGTTATTCAAATAGGACATGATGTTTGAAATGCTAGTTAGGTCAAGGTTGACCGCATGACTAACAAAAATGAGAAGTCTACCAAGTGACTGGTAAGTCCAGGAAGGTCAAGGTGACCGAATGTCTAACAAGGGTGAGAAGTCTATCGAGTGACTGTTAAGTACAGGCAAGTCAAGGTGACCGAATATCTAACAAGGGTGAGTAATCTACCGAGTGTCTAAAAAGTCCAAGCAGATCAAGGGTGAATAAATGCTTGGCAAAAGGAAAATTATAAGGGAGTGAATCTCAGGTAGTGAAAAGTCTTGAATTAGTGAACTCCAATGAAAGGGAATCTCTAGGGGAGTCAATCCTAGGTAATGAGAAGTCTTGAAAAAGTGAAATCCAAGTAAAGAGAAACCCCTAGGAGATTGAACTCTAGGTAGTGAGAAGTCTGGGAGGAGTGAACCAAGCATGTATGACCAATAGATTAGGTGTCCGGTCGACCATCGGTGGACCGGATCAGCAGATTTTGATAAACCCTAAGTATAGGTCATTAACACTATTTTGCATTACTATTATATATTGTTGTTGTGCTAACTTAATATTGCAGGAAAAATTTTAATAGATCAGGATGATCTTCCAAATATGTTTGGAGGATCAGATGTTTGGTAGATAAGTTGAGGTAAACTTTTGGAGTTGAGTGGTTCTTTTGAAAAGAAGAACAGTGAGATCGTGTCCTAGATAAGATAAACTTTAGATGTTGATACGACTGATGAAGCCAATAGAGACAAACAATCACAATTGCCAGATTTATTCATGCATATTATTTATTAATCTAATTATGTTTTGCATAATCTTTTATTACTGTATTATTGTGCTAACTTTATTTTGTAGAAAAGTAAAGTCTTTGTTGACCAAGGGGTTCAGACAATTGAACAGGGAGGTTCAGTTGTCCTATCTAAGTGGATAAGCACGGGAAGATTTAAATCACTACAAAGGAGGAAAGCTTGGTTCAGTCGACTGATCAAGGGGATCAGTCGACCAAACCCCTTTTGGAAAGATATTACGAATATGATCAGATCGTTGCATGGAAGGAAACCTCTGAGGACTAGTCGACTAAACGGGGTTCAGTTGACCAAAAACCCAAATTTCGTCGGATCGATCAGATTGTATCCGGACAAGCTGCAAGGAAAGAAATGAGGATCGACCACCTGATAGAGATTTAGTCGACTGAATGATTTTCAGCCGCCTAAAAGAGGCCTATAAAAGAAGCTTCGAGCTCAACATCCATTACTCTCGCTCTTCATTTGTTTCTTGCTACTCAGTTTGTGCAAGATCATCTACTACAACGCTACGACACTCTCCGACTACCTACGCTCATCTTCTACCATTGTGTTGTTAATATAATCCTTCTTTACTTGCATTAAATTAAGGAGATAGTAGTATTGTTAGTATCCTGCTCTTTCATTGTATGAGTTTGCTTCTTCTCCAAAAGTTTTTCGGAGAGAAGAATTTAGTGATTGCACATTCGGAAGCGATCAAGGACCGCGGATCATAGAGTAGTAGTCACTAGAATACGAACCAAGCAAAACCGATTATGTTTGTGTGATTCTTTTTGTTTATTCTGCTACTCCTTCACTTTGATTTACAAAACGAAAATAAAAGATGCTTTTTAAACGAATGCAATCCACACCCTCTCACCCTCTCGTCTATTTCGATCCAACATAATCAACTAACGATAAATTAATTGTTGACTGATGACCTAGTTTATAGGATCGATGCATTTGAGGGGGGGGGGGGGAGAATCACGTGTCTTTTAAAAATAGCTCACTTTTTCGGAATTAAAGAAAGTGAGTACACAGCGGAAAGTAAGACGATGAAAACACAAGACAAAAGCACTCTCAAACACCAAGGGTTTTACTTGGTTCGGAGCCTTCGATGATTCCTACTCCAAAGTCTAAGTCTGTTGAACCTTTCTGATGGACAATCCAGTAATATCCTCTATTAGTAAACTCTTGGTAGAGTGATCAAATATAAGAGAAAAAGGCATAGTGTAACACCCTACACTGTCCTTGAATATATGTATGAATTTAAGTATAAAAGAAATATTTTCGTTACCAACACTTAGAATTAATTTTGATGGTGCTCGAGTGTTGGTGTCATCTTCCGATAGCGGTCGGTTGTAGTCAAGTTGTAGCAGGTCTGCGGCGTGAAGACTTGGAAGCAGAATGATCGCAGGAGCTCAAGAAAGAGGAGTAACAGTACTATTCCACCATTCAGGCGAACACTGCTTTAAAGTCCGCTGGAGGGAACTGAGGCACCTCAGTTTTAAAGCTTTATCTGATTCACTTCGTAGCTTATCCATTGGAAAGCACCTCCAATCCAAAATGAGGCACCTCAGTTCCCAACTGAGGCACCTCGGATCCCAGCTAAAGTGTCTTAGAAGCTAAAACTTTATCCTCAGGGCTTATCCACTCGGAGGCGCCTTCAACCATCTGAGGTGCCTTTGGACTGAACCGAGGCACCTCAAGTCCAACCTAAGGCGCCTCGGCTATTATTTATCTAAGGTAAATTTTACAGAAACAATCCTACAAACTAATGTTAGTTTAAAATAAACTATACCATGCAAATCAAAGTTAACACAAGTATAAAATATGGTAAGTGAAATGAGTATTCATTAGATCTTGTCTTCCCAAGATCAAGATCTAGTCAAAGGTTTCAGTTTAGAGCTCCAAAATAGTTCTAAGCTGGACCGCACCTAAAGTCCCATCAGGGACTCGTCCTCACCGGATTTCGCTTCTCCAGTGACTTGCCTCACTTATCTCATGCAGTTAGCAATATGTGTGATTCACTAGTCCGGTCGACCGCACGCGGTTGATCTAAAATCACTAAGTCACACATTATTTAGGGTTACCTCATATTAGGATTTTCCATTACTAGCTTCACTCACTAAGACTTCCATTGCCTAGCTTCACTCACCAGGACTTCTCTATCACTCACTAGGACTTCCATTGCCTAGCTTCACTCACCAGGACCTAGCTTCACTAACCAAGACTTCCACCACTTTGTTTCACTCACTAGGGCACAACTTCATTCATCAGGACATTCTTTGCCTAACCTCTAGTTAGGACTAATCACTTGGTAGACTTCTCACCCCTTTACTTAACCTTCAGTTAGGACTAGTCACTGGGTAGACTTCTTACCCTCTTATCTAACCTCTAGTTAGGACTAATCTCTTGGTAGACTTCTCACCTCCAAACATGAAGTCCCGTTTGGATCAACCCTTTGGCCAAATTGATTGGACTTAGGTACATTGTCAAACAATAAACCCCTAGAGGTTGATTGCAGCAACATAGTCAACTAAAGATTTGATTGGCAGATAACATAGGTATAATCAATTTAGCTTATCGGTCGATGGTGAATTACTACATGACTAATCACATAGTCAACAAATGATGTATTTCCTCGATGAGGATGATCAAGACCTAGAGGATTAGATCTCGATTTTATCAAGTTTAGACAATTGATAGTAAGCAGCGAATCAACTGATGAACCAATTAGTGGATAAACATGTTTAAGTCTAGAGGAAATGGATAACTTTTCACGGTTGAGTCGACTAACATTCAATATTCATTAGACTGATAAGGGTTGTCAATTGAAGGATGTAATGATCAGATATCAACTATTGAGGATAACATTGGAAACTGGATGACTAGTCGAATGATCAACAACAACCAATTAACTAATGCCAATCGTGTTAGTAGGAACCCTAGAGCCAATTATGTGATGATTGACTAGGGACTTTTTTGTATCATATTCTATCATTAATAAAGGCATGTTTGGTTATTATACTTACTTTATTATTTGTGTCAAATAACTAAGTATAATAATGTCCTTGGGTAGTAGGTTCTTATCTACATCATATCGATTGGTTGAATCGATAGTGAGATGATGTAGAGAACACTACACTAAACTATTCCTAGTCAAGCATTAATATTCAAGGACAATATTAATGCATGGAGACTAGCATGTAGGTTAATTGATGACTTGAGCTCACAAGTCATGGATATGGATATCAAGTTGACACATGAGTATACATTAGAGAATGTATACTGAATTGATCCGCCATGAGAAAGTTTCATAGATTGTCATATGAGTGTCATAAACTTTCTCATGTGACTATTAGTATGAATAGTCCTTAAACCTGAAATCACTACGGTTCCCTACATAAGGAGTTATGTACTTTGGTATCGTCAAACATCACCCGTAACAGGGTGGACTATAAAGGCGATCACTGGGTATGTAATGAATTATGCGGAGGGATATGAGTGATGTAGATTGGATCTATCCCTCCCATATGACGGGGGTGATATCTGTGGGCCCCTTGATCGAGTAGGACTACTAAAACGCATGGTCATGCTCAAATGAGACAATATGAGATATTGAACTCATTTGTTTGAGTGAGTCTACTCGGGGATCAAGAAACACATAGATTAATCGAGGATAACATGGTCTATACCTCATTGGTCAATCTAGATATCTAGGATAGAAGAACAAGGTCATACATTATCATAGTCACGGAGGTTTAGTCGGATCTTGATTTTTCTTGTTACTTAGTTAGCAATGATGCATTGATAGATGTCACTCATTGCTTATGTGTCTAAAGCGTTTAAGCGCATTGTCAACATCACGAGAACCTATTGGGTCACACACTAAGGACATGATGCTTCGGGAGCCCGAGTTGGGAACTCGGGAGATTTGATCGAGAGCCCGAGTTGGGAACTCGGGAGATCTAATCGGGAGCCCAAGTTGGGAACTCGGGAGATCTGATTGGGAGCTCGAGTCGGGAACTCGAGGACTTTGTCGGCAGACTTGCTCGGGAGCTCGGGAGCTCGGGGACTTGGTCGGCAGACTTGGTCGGGAGCTCGAGGACTTGGTCGGTAGACTTGGTCGGGAGCTCGGGGACTTGCTCGGGAGCCCGAGAGGCCCGGTCGGAATTGCAGAAGAAATTCATTAAAGTGTTTAATAAAGAAAAGAGAAAAATCTCTCTTCATTGGATGAAGAGAAGGTGAAAAGTCACATAAAAAGATGTGCTCTTTATTGGCTTTAATTAAGGGAAGCCAAAGAGACAAAAGACTCTTCATATTCATAGGATGAGTATAAAAGAGAGTCTAGTTATTTTGAATGACAAGTGAGTTTTCCCTTCCTCTCTTCTTCCTCTCCCCCCCCCCCCTTGGCCGAAACTTTCTTTTGGGTTCTTGGTGATCTTGTGAAGTACCTCAATTTGCTAGCACAACTAAGGTAGTTCTTCCCGAAGTTGAGAGATCATGTCCGTGTGGATACAAATAGAGGCACAGACACTTGAACATGTAAGAGATCCGACGCATCTTGGACGAGTGGGATAAGCGAAAGGGCATGCTCTAAAGGTATACATTTAGATAGAAATATTAGATAGATGAACTTTGTACGAGTTTTTCTTTCGCATGGATCGCTCGAGGGATCTTGTTTCCGCTGCGTTTTGTGTTTTGGTGTCGAGAGATCCCAACAGTGGTATCAGAGCCACTTGTGAAAGATCGTACAAAGTTTTATGCATTTTATATGTGATATAGAAGTAGGACAAGATTTATTATGAGTTGCATATAACTGTATGATATAGAAGTCGGGCTCCCGACCTCCCACTCGGGAAGACAAACCCATGTGGTAATATCGAGCCGAAGCCTCCCGAGGCCAACTCGGGAAGACAGACGTTCGGGTCATCCCGGGAGAGGAGACCCCAAGACCGTCTCGGGAAAGGGGAGTCCGAAGGTCTCGGATTCATGTTGATGAATCTTGGGCAGCGACTCATTCGAGGAGCCAACAAAATAAATTTTGTTTCGAGGGCGCTGCCCCCGAGCCCCTGCCGTGAGTTTCTACTTATGGGCGGTTTTATTTTTGCACTCATAATAAAATCAATGTCCTAGATCTATTGTGTATGAAGGATGACATGTTGCATGGTTATTGCCTTAAACCCAATGTGATTGAATGTAAATGTGTGTGTGCATGTTGTAATGTAATTCATAATATGGCCTGCGTGTCGTGCCTTGCCTCTATTTTTCCTAGTTGTAAAAATAGATTTAGACTCGAATGTAACTCGAGTTTTCCTAAATTGTAATATACAAAATGAGGAGTGGAGTGCCCATTGAAGGATGAAGTTACAAGAAGGATGCCAACCGCACATGATGACCGGAGGATGCTCTTCGAGAAGATGTTATCCCTAGGTTGACCATCGATCTTCTCATTGGCTTGAGAAGATCATAGTATACGGGTCATAACCATGTCACGTTTTACTGCTTATATGTTGATATATACAGTGTGTGTGTATGTGATGCATGATTAAATGTTTATCTTAATTAAGTTAACTCAATATGCCTACCAAAGTTTGGTACTCATAAACTACCTCGATCATTTGTTGTTGGGTTTGCCAAAGTAAAGCAACGCATTTTATCTTGATAGAGTGCGAGAGGACAATTGTGATGTCCCGCTATCGAACTTTGGGTGAGACTTAACTAAGTCACCTCAATTGGATTGAGAAACTTAGAGGCATATCCCAAAAGTTGGGAAAATTGAGTAAGAGAACAATTATACTAAGTCTTGGGCGATTAGCCAAAGCTAACTCAAGATGGTGTAATGTGGATCTTGACCCTTTGTTTTTAAGAGTTGCATAAGATGTAATTGGTAAAATATTGTAAGTACCCCTGATTGATTTTGATGTGATCAACCGATTTAAGTTAGGTCCTGGTATGTTTAATCCCTCTACTAAGTGTGCAGGAGCTTAGGTACGGAGGAAGTCGAGCGTAAGACGTAGCGGACGAGAAGGATTGTGCGGGGAAGTGAGCCGACGGGCTCGGTACAATCCAAGGGAACGGAAGCTGCGGAAGAGTATGCCGGTGGAGCAAGAAGGATATGCGCGGTGTCCGGGGGACGAGAAGCCGGGAGGAAGGACGCACGAGGGGCGAAAGGCCGGAGTTGGATTCGGGTGAGCCTAAGTCCGGTTGGCCGGAAATCACCCAGAAGATTAACCAAAAGACTGGTCACTTTGACCAAGTCAAACAAGGCACCTGAAACAAAAAGAATTTTATTTGTTGCTGCGAAGATTCGAACCAGCAACCTCGCCTACATATATCACCAACCTTACCGACTGAGATAAGAAAGAGATGTGATTAAAAATGTTGTGAGCAAATGATAAAATTATTTATCTGTTGCAAGCAGAAGACAAAGTTATCTCTTAAAAGATAACTTTATCCTTTAATCAGATCCAATGGATGCAGTTTAATCCTATCCAAGATCAACCATCCAGATTACATCCATGGATCAACGACCAAGAGATTTCTCAACAATCAACAATCCAAATTTATTCTCTTAGGCTATAAATAGGCTTAGAGTTTCAACCTTTTTATTCATTCAATTAATTCACTCTTGCAAACTCTCTAAAAGTCTAGCGTGCTATTTTTGTAAGGCTTCTCAGCCACAAGGAGATTTTTATTGAGCGTCCACTACCTTGCAAGCAACGTTCTCAGTTGCGACCAAGTTTCTTTTTTAAAGACGAGTGCCTCCTCTTTCATAATTTTTTTTAACCGTCTATTCACCCCTCTAGCCGGTCCAACCCGATCCAACAAATATTACCTACCTAATTGTATCAAGTCTTGGGCGATTACCCAAAGCTAATTCAAGATGAAGTATAATATGGATCTTGTCCCACATAATGTAGTCGTTATTTGGTTTGGAGCTAATGAGTTTACCTACATCCATGACTAGCCCCTACAAAATCTCTACGATTTAGTGGGAGTATCATTTAATTAAAGGCCTAATTAAATGATCTAGATATGATACTTATTTCTGCATGTTTTACTGTTGTAGATCACCATGTCGTCTAACACGTCAAAGAGTCTCTCTCTCTACGATCTGTCCTTGAGAAGGACAAGCTCAACGGAGCTAATTTCCTAGACTGGTACAGAAACTTGAGGATAGTCCTCAAACAAGAACGAAAACTGTACGTCCTAGAGCAATCTCTTCCAGAAGCACCCGTCGCAATCGCCACCTGTGCCGAAAAGGATGCTTACAAGAAGCATCAGGATGATGCACTTGATGTATCATGTCTTATGCTTGCCACCATGAACTCTGAGCTTCAGAAGCAACATGAGAACATGAATGCACATGATATAGTTGAGCATCTAAAGCAACTATATCAAGGGCAAGCTAGGCACAAGCGGTTTGAGGTGTCTAAAGCCCTATTTGCATGCAAGATGTAAGAAGGAACTCCTGTAGGAACTCACGTACTCAAGATGATCGAGTATGTCGAGAACCTTGAAAGACTAGGATTTCCACTGGGTTAAGAATTGACAACAGACCTTATCCTGTAATCGTTGCCGGAAGGGTGCAATCAATTTGTCATGAACTATAACATGAATGAAATTGACAAACCTTTGTCTGAGATGCTCAGCATGTTAAGAACTGCTGAACCTAATCTCAAGAAAACCAAGATCAGTAATGTACTGATAGTACACAAGAGCAAAGGCAAATGGAAGCCTAAAAGCAAGGGTAAGACCCAAGCCAAAGGCAAGGCCAACTCTACTACACCCAAGGCCAAAGGTAGGGTGCCAAAGGAAGGGACCTGCTTCCATTGTGGTGAGACCGGACATTGGAAGAGGAATTGCAAACTCTACCTGGAGGAAGTAAAGAAGAAAAGAAGTGAGACTTTTGCCTTAGGTATTTTTGTTATAGAAGTCAATCTATCTATCTCTTCTTCTTGGGTATTAGATACCAGATGTGCATCTCACATTTGTACTAATGTGCAGGGCCTTCAAAGAGCTAGATCATTAACACAGGGCGAAGTGGACCTACGAGTAGGCAATGGAGCAAGAGTTGCTGCTATTGCTGTAGGAACATATTCCTTGTCTTTGCCCACTGGGCTTATCTTAGAACTAGAGGAGTGCTTTTATGTACCTGCATTAACTAAGAACATAATTTCAGTATCTTGTTTGGACAAGAAAGACTTTTCATTTATAATAAAGGGCAAATGTTGTTCTATAATGCTAAATGACATATTCTATTGTAATGCACCACTTATGAATGAGCTCTATGTTCAAACGGTTCAAACCAAGTGATTTGAACTAAACATATCTCTGGCATTGTCACTTAGGACATATAAATGAGAGTCGCATATCCCAGCTCCATAAGGATGGATTACTGGACTCATTTGATTTTGAATCATATGAGACATGTGAATCTTGTTTTCTAGGCAAGATGACCAAGACTCCATTTAGTGGACACGACGAAAGAGCGACGGACTTGTTAGGACTCATACATACTGATGTATGTGACCCTTTCAATATCGCAGCTAGAGGAGGCTATCAGTACTTCATCACTTTCACTGATGATGTCAGTAGATACGGCTATGTGTATCTTATGAAACACAAGTCAGAATCCTTTGAAAAGTTCAAAGAATTCAAGAGTGAAGTACAAAACCAGCTTGACAAAAGTATTAAGATGCTTCGATTAGATCGAGGTGGTGAATACCTTAGCTAAGAGTTTCGTAACCATCTAGCAAAGTGTGGGATCATATCCCAACTCACTCCACCTGGAACACCATGGTGGAATGATGTATCTGAGCGGAGAAATCGTACTCTATTAGATATGGTACGATCGATGATGAGTCAGACAGATCTTCCTACTTCCTTCTGGGGATTCACTCTAGAGACGACTCTTTTCACACTTAACCAAACCCCATCAAAGGCTGTCACAAAGACACCATATACGATATGGACTGGGAAGAGGCCCACGATGTCTTTTATGAGGATTTGGGGTTGCGAGGCTTACGTTCGACGTCAAGTCTCAGATAAACTAGGACCCAAATCTGATAAGTGCTATTTTGGGATGTCTCAAGGAAACGAAGGGATATTACTTTTACAATCCCACACTAGGCAAAACATTTGTCGCTAGAAATGGTGTTTTTCTAGAGAAGGAGTTTATTTCTAGAAAAATAAGTGGGAGTAAAACCCATCTTGAAGAAGTTCAAGATACAAATAGTACTAAGGCCTTGATGGTATTGAACAGGCACCACAAGGTGTTGTGAATCGTGAGATTGTTGCACAAGAAGTTGTGGAACAACAAGCTGTTCAAATATACCAACCTCTTTGCAGATCTGATAGGATACGTCGTCAGCCTGAGAGATACTCATTTCTCTTGTTTGACCATGATGACGTTACACTTATTGAGTTGAATGAGCCTACATCCTATCAAGAAGCTGTGATGAGCCCAAATTCTGAGAAATGGCTAGAAGCCATGAGGTCCGAAATGGAATCCATGTACACTAACCAAGTATGGACTTTGGTTGATCCACCTGAAGGAATTAAACCCATTAGGTGTAAGTGGGTCTTTAGAAGAAAGACTGACATGGATGGACTCATGCATACCTATAAAGGGTGATTGGTAGCTAAAGGTTTCAAGCAAATCCATGGTATCGACTATGATGAAACCTTTTCACCAGTTGCGATGTTTAAGTCTATTCGGATCATGCTTACTATTGCAGCTTACCATGATTACGAGATCTGGCAGATGGATGTCAAAATCACATTCCTAAAAGGGAATCAACTCGAGGAAGTGTACATGACACAACCTGAGGATTTTGTAGATCCAGAGCATGCTAGAAAGGTATGTAAGTTGCAAAGGTCCATTTATGGGCTAAAGCAAGCTTCTCGAAGCTGGAATCTTCGATTTGATGATTCAATCAAAGTGTTTGGTTTCATCAAGAACGAAGATGAACCCTGTGTCTACAAGAGGGTTAGTGGGAGCACAGTTATCTTCCTAATCTTGTATGTAGATGACATACTCCTCATTGGGAATGATATCCCTTCACTACAGTCTGTGAAGACGTGGCTAGGGAATTGTTTCTCAATGAAAGACTTAGGTGAAGCAACCTATATCCTAGGCATCAAGATCTATAGAGATAGGTCTAAGAGATTGCTTGGCTTAAGTCAGAGTACATATATTGACAAGATGCTTAATCGTTTTTCCATACAGAATTCCAAGAAGGGATTTCTGCCAATGTCACATGGTGTGAGTCTTTCGAAGACTCAATGTCCCTCTTCTAAGGAAGAAAGAGACCGTATAGATCAGATCCCTTATGCATCCTCTATAGGGTCTATCATGTATGTCATGCTTTGTATTCGTCCAGATGTCTCGTATGCTTTGAGCATTACGAGCAGGTACCAGTCAGATCCAGGTGAAAGTCACTGGACAGCTGTCAAGAATATTCTTAAGTGCTTACAAAGGATGAAAGAATATTTCTTGATATTTGGAGGAAATGAGGAGCTAGCTGTAAAGGTTACAGTGACGCAAGCTTCCAAACAGACAGGGATGATTTTAGATTGCAGTCAGGGTATGTATTTTGCTTGAATGGTGGCATTGTGAGCTGGAAGAGTTTGAAGCAGGACACAGTCACAGATTCTACAACAGAGACCGAGTATATTGCCGCGTTTGAGGCGGCAAAAGAGGTTGTTTGGATCCGGAAGTTTATTACAGAGCTTGGTGTGGTTCCTAGCATAGTAGACCCGATAGACCTCTATTGTGACAACAATGGGGCTATTGCACGGGCTAAGGAACCTCGCTCTCATCAACGGACCAAACACATACTACGACTCTTCCATCTCATTCGAGAGATCATCGATAGAGATGTGAGAATATGCAGAGTACACACTGATTCTAACATCGCAGATCCTTTGACCAAGGCTTTGGCACAAAAGAAGCATAATGGTCATACTAGGCCACTGGGTATTAGATATTACAGTGATTGACACTAATGCTAGTGGGAGATTGTTAGTAGGAGCCCTAGAGACAATTATGTGATGATTGACTAGGGACTTTTTTATATCATATTCTATCATTAATAAAGACATGTTTGGTTATTATACTTACTTTATTATTTGTGTCAAATAACTAAGTATAATAATGTCCTTGGGTAGTAGGTTCTTATCTACATCATATCGATTGGTTGAATCGATAGTGAGATGATGTAGAGAACACTACACTAAACTATTCCTAATCAAGCATTAATATTCAAGGACAATATCAATGCATGGAGACTAGCATGTAGGTCAATTGATGACTTGAGCTCACAAGTCATGGATATGTGATATCAAGTTGACACATGGGTATACATTAGAGAATGTATACTGAATTGACCCACCATGAGAAAGTTTCATAGATTGTCATATGAGTGTCATAAACTTTCTCATGCGACTATTAGTATGAATAGTCCTTAGACCTGAAGTCACTACGGTTCCTTACATAAGGAGTTATGTACTTTGGTATCGTCAAACGTCACCCGTAACAGGGTGGACTATAAAGGCGATCACAGGGTATGTAATGAATTATACGGAGGGATGTGAGTGATGTAGATGGGATCTATTCCTCTCATATGACGGGAGTGATATCTGTGGGCCCCTTGATCGAATAGGACTACTAAAACGCATGACCATGCTCAAATGAGACAATATGAGATATTGAACTCATTTGTTTGAGTGAGTCTACTCGGGGATCAAGAAACACATAGATTGATTGAGGATGACACGGTCTATACCTCATTGGCCAATCTAGATATCGAGGATAGAAGGACAAGGTCATACATTATCATAGTCACGGAGGTTTAGTCGGATCTCGACTTTTCTTGTTACTTGGGTAGCAATGATGCATTGCTAGATGCCGCTCATTGCTTATGTGTCTAAAGCGTTTAGGCGCATTGTCAACGTCACGAGAACCTATTGGGTCACACACTAAGGACATGATGCTTCGGGAGCCCGAGTTGGGAACTCGGGAGATCTGATCGGGAGCTCGAGTTGGGAACTCGGGAGATCTGATTAGGAGCTCGAGTCGAGAACTCAGGGACTTGGCCGGCAGACTTAGTCGGGAGCTTGGGGACTTAGTCGGTAGACTTGGTCGGGAGCTCGGGGACTTGGCCGGCAGACTTGGTCGGGAGCTCGAGGACTTGGTCGGGAGCTCGGGGACTTGCTCGGGAGCCCGAGAGGCCCGATCGAAATTGCAGGAGAAATTTATTAAAGTGTTTAATAAAGAAAAGAGAAAAGTCTCTCTTCATTGGATGAAGAGAAGGTGAAGAGTCACATAAAAAGATGTGCTCTTTATTGGATTTAATTAAGGGAAGCCAAAGAGATAAAAGACTCTTCATATTCATAAGATGAGTATAAAAGAGGGTTTAGTCATTTTGAATGACAAGTGAGTTTTCCCTTCCTCTCTTCTTCCTCCCCCCCCCGGTCGAAACCCTCTTTTGGGTTCTTGGTGGTCTTGTGAACTACCTCAAGTTGCTAGCACAACTAAGGTAGTTCTTCCCGAAATTGAGAGATCATGTCCGTGTGGATACGAATAGAGGCATGAACACTTGAACGTGTAAGAGATCCAGGGCATCTTGGACGAGCGGGATAAGCGAAAGGGCACGCACCAAAGGTATACATTTAGATAGATCTATTAGATAAATGAACTTTGTACGAGTTTTTCTTTCGCATGAATCGCTCGAAGAATTTTGTTTCCGCTGTGTTTTGTGTTTTGGTGCCGGGAGATCCCAACAAATCGAACAACAACAATAAAAGAGAAGTGAAGGTTGCTTAAATAGAAACTTTTATGATTGATTCTAAGGAGAGTGTTGCTATATTCTAGGGCCATGGTGAGCATGGACAGAGGCTAGGGCAATGGCACCCTCTAATGTAAATGTATATCTTTCGCCTCCTCAATATAAAACTCTTAGCTCTGTTCTTGATTGTCAGCAATCTAAAACAACCAAAAGCATGCAAGTAATTTTTTTAATAATTTTTATTTCTTTTACTATTTTGTTTTCTAGTTTTATTTTTATATGTATTTGTTGTATAAACAAGAACTATAAGCAGTTTCTCCGCCTCTAAAAAGGGTTTGAAGATCAGAAGATTTCGAGAGTGATCCATCAATTGATCATAAGTCATAGAGTAAGAATTTAAGATTCCAAACTCGTTAAATTGGTTCATGAATTGTTTATTGCCCCTTGAGATTTACAGTTAGCTAGTGCATAATGTATTGTCATCATGAGAGTTGGGAGTCAATTCCTGATTAGTAGTCATGTTCTTGCCCTCCCCCATGTATTGGTTATTTCTCTGGGTAGTAGTCACCCGTGATTTTTCTCCTTTCACATAACCTGAGAACAGGCTGTGAGGGGCTCTTAAGGTGACTATTATCATCTTTTACCACCGTGAAGTGCTATTTATTTTTTATGTTCCTTTATCTATTTATTTTTGCTATGTAATTAACAAACTAAAGAGGCAAATTAAGACAATTGAAAAAGAAACACTATATGTATGTATCTATTCACCTAGTCTAGTCATGATATACAATCCAACACTTTCTTCACATGCTTGTAGGGAACTCATCAGTTTTTGAAAGATGTAAAATAGACAAATCCTTGCATCCTTCTATTGAAGAAACAACATTATCAAAATGTTAATGGAAAAATTCTACGGAATTTCAAGATGATTTTTTTTCTTCAATTACATCTCTAAGATTCCTATTTTGACTAACAATTTCAGAAACTTATAATAAGAAAGTTTTGCATGTGCATGTGATCACTTTCTTACCATTCAAAATTATCAAAACCACTCCAATGTAGTGTTTGAAACCTCATACAAAGTATTTTTACATCTCCTTTGAATTCATTTTTCTAAAACATATCAAGCCTCTTTAGTCTTTTAGCATTGAAAATATTAGGGGAAATCATTTTGCTTACCCCTTATTGGAAATTTTGATGCACACTTATATCTACTCATACATTCTCTTTATGTATTTTCAACAAATTCTTACACATGACCCTTGGCAAAGGTGCAATGATTAGGTTTTCTAATAGATAATCAAGAAACGTAATATTTGGGTGTCAGTTGTGATACACTACAAAGGATTTTCCTTTCAGTGAGAAGTGGACCTAAGGATTTTAACCGTCTGAATGAATCTCCATGACCGCTCAACAAGAAAAAAGTTAAACAACAACGCTTTTTCCGCGTTGTCGTTAATGCTTAAAAAGCGATGTTGATGAAGCCGTTGTAGAAAGTATATCTACGACAACGCTTTTTCCGCGTTGTGGTTTGGAGCAAAGACAACGCTTTTTTCTCGTTGTCTATTGGTTTTTAAAAAGCGTTGTTATTGACGCTGTTGTTAAAAGTCGGGTATCAAAGACAACGCGGAAAAAGCGTTGTGGTTTGGCACAAAGACAACGCAAAAATCGTGTTGTGTATTGTTACTTAAAAAACGTTGTCTTTTTAATAGGCAGTGTTTTTCACAATTTATAATATTCACAATTTATAAACATTTTTATTCACAATTGATAATATTCACAATTTACAATATTCACAATTTACAAGCATTTTTATTCACAATTGATAATATTCACAATTTACACTGATAATAGTTTACAAAATTCACTTATAATACAGTGCATTATTTACAAAAGTGTTTGTATTCCATATTAAATACAAAACATATCTCAATTCACAAGTTCTATAAAACTTCATCATTCACAAGTTGTTCTTTGGGGCTGCTTGTTAACTCGATCTGCTTTAACACTGCATAAAAATAATAAATTGGGATAAGAGATTATATACACACAAATAAGACTGCTTCCATATGTGACAACTAAAAAGAATATAAAGCATACCTAGATGAACTATTAGAGATTATGATAAACAGAATCAATGTAACACTGACCTTTTGTTAACTGAAAAATATGCAGAGCACAACGCTCAACAGCAAGTCTTATTGGGCCACTCCCATTCTTTAACTGAAAAGATCTATGTCTAATGAACTAGGTTGCAGATTCAGTCATATCCATAAGTACTTGTAGCAGATCCTGGAACTCATTATCTTCCATGTACTGAGAATAAATAAGATTGTACATCAGTGCCTCAATGCAAAATAAAACAAATGTATACAAAAAATCTCATAAAGCATCTTAAAGAAACTAAAACGAAGCAAAAGCATTTGTAGCAAGTTGTTGTAAGTATTTCTCTAATAGTAGATTCATCTATCATTTCACAGCTAGACCAAATATGGTAATCAACTTCAGACCACTGTCTTGCAATAGACACAAATCCCAAAAATCAATCACATAAAAGATGTTGTACCTGAGACATGATTCCCATGACTTTTGTTGCAGAAACTCGCACCTCATCATCATCAAGTTGCAACATGGCTCTCAGTAAAGTAGCAAGTTACTTAAATAAGATTATAGATTATGTTATGTAAACATGGTACTGTTAGAATGTAGATTGAAACTATTCATACTAAATAGTAGCAATTTCTTAAGGGAACTTAACATCAGTCATATATCATGCAGAATGAAGCAAGTACCAACAAAATTTTGGTCCTTAAGTCATATAACTCTCATAAAGCATAGAAAAATAGTATGTCATGAGATTTGATATTGAATGGCAAACCAAAAACGAAGCAAAATGCTCAAATGTCATCACTGCGTTGAAACCAACTATAGGCACCAAGGAAGCTAACAGTGTTCTAAAAACCACCTACAAAGGCACAGTAATGTTATGTGACAAAAGTGTCACCTCTTTATTAAAAATAAAACATTTGATGTATTAGAACTAAATGACAGCTTAAAGCAAAGTAGCAAACATTTGATGTATTAGAACTAAATGACACAATCAAACAAGGAAAGAAAATGAGTTTCAGAAGGTTCCCTTTGCTAAGTGTTTTTCAGGATTACCTTTGCTTTCCTTCTTTTCCCTTGTATCTTCCATCCAAGCAATCATGCTTAAGTGTACATCTATGTGCTATCATATGTGGCG
This sequence comes from Boesenbergia rotunda, assembly GCA_024364735.1. Classification (NCBI taxonomy): domain Eukaryota; kingdom Viridiplantae; phylum Streptophyta; class Magnoliopsida; order Zingiberales; family Zingiberaceae; genus Boesenbergia; species Boesenbergia rotunda. The sequence goes on from JAGFNQ010002520.1 coordinate 153,014, forward strand.
GTGTTTGAGAGTTGTTGTGTAGTGATTGTTGTTCCATGCGTATCAACCTTGAGGAGGATCCTAACTTGGATCCTATGGGACATTTAAACTCACACTAATTGTAAAGATCCAAATTCTAGTCATTTTGAAAAAAAAATACATAAATATCAATTCTACTAAATCATTAATAATAAATTTGCAGGTTAAACATGCAAGTTCTATTTTAAAATAAAAAAAATCTCACGTGCAGCCTCAATTGCATCTTAAAAATAGTGTGATATATGAGAGGCTTGAATGAAATGAGAACTTTTTGACACAACAACACTTCCTACAAAAAAAAAATGATAGAAAGACTAACGCATAAAAACCAATTTGTAATTGTGTCTACTACAAAGAACCAAAAATAGAATCCACAGACAAATCAATTTATGATGACATAACTTTCCTTCAGTAGCAAGTATGCTGTGCTCTAGATATCAGAACAACCAAGAAATAACATCAATGTGTAAAATCAGATAGTCTAGCCAACAATTAAGCTTCTAGTCATTACACATAGTTCTAATAACTTGTACAGTTCAAAGTTGAGTCCAATCATGTAGATTCCTAGTCTGAGTTTCACTTCATCTTAAGAAATGTTGTTTTTTTTAATACAATCAACATAGTCTTTAGATGAATATCATATTATCATGAATTATACAAGCAGGGTTTATATTGAAATGCTTATAGTTTGTGGAGTTGAACCTTCAGCAACCTACATGTCATGCATATCAAAAAACGGTAGAAAACTTCAACTAGCAAAGCCTTTTTCATTTTTCTAAAGGAAAAGAAATAACTATATGTACAAGAGAAAAGAAACTCCTACAAGAAACATTTCATCTCTGAACAAGAAAACAACCAATTATTTTCGAATCAGAATCATTTTCGACATTTAGCAAGCTTTTAAACATCAAGACATCATTCTGAAAAATAATCCTTCACAAAAAGATGGAAAGTAAAGGTAATATAACTAACAAGTAACAAACCAATTATCCTTTTCAATTACTTACCTCTAAGTTTGTGGCCCCATAGTGAGCTCACACCATTTGCCTTGTGTGCTGCAATAGTAGATAAGAAAGATATATAAGCTTAAGGAAAATGTTGAGAGAGAAGATATTGCCTTTAATAGAATGGAACAAGTGGAGGATAGACAATATTTTTAAAGTTCAATGCTTTTGCAGATGCAATCGAAATAAGAAAAAACTAAGAATAATTAATAGATAAAAATTAAATGGATAGGCAAATAGCTGGCACAAAATTCTCAAGTCAAAACTAATAGTAACTTACCTCACCTACGCGTATAGAACTTGATTAGCCCATAACTCACAGTGAAGAACTTGATTAGCCGGCCAGAGAACATTTGATTGTCTGTAGCTTCGCAAATCTGAAAAACCTGCACAGATCAACATGCAATTCAATCAGATTAAAATGAAGAATAAAGGC
>JAGFNQ010002520.1:161063-175270 GCA_024364735.1 Boesenbergia rotunda
CACACTCGAGTCAACCTAAGCTTAATCAAACTGATCAACTTTGACCCGAGGATGAGTTTTTCATAATTTATAATAATATTTTTGCATATTAAATATATTAGTCACAGTCAAATTAATAAATTTTTACGTTTTAATTACATAATAAACAACTCATATTATTTAATTTGTTATCATATTTTATAAGAGATGTAATTCATGTATGCACGGGTGAAATACTAAAAAAAATTTTAAAATACAAAACATGATCTTACTTTTTTAAGAGCATCTTTAATTAATTATCTTATTTTCTATTTTTGTCCATAGAAAAATCTTAATTGGTATCACAGATTGAGCTTGCTCCGTCAGTTTCACGTAATAAAAAGTTACGGCATAAAATCCCAATTTTTCATCCATAAATAAGCCAAAGCGGAGTCGAACTTTAAAATGCACCAGTTATTTAATAAAATAATCGAATCAAACCTAGCAAAACCTAAAATAAACCAAGATATTAAAATGATTAGTCAAGTTTAATTTATTTTTTACCAGCTTAAACTTGATAATTCATTTAGATATTATCGATTTCATAATTTAAATTTATTTGATTATCAAATTTGATAATTCAAACTTATATCTTCATTATTTAATATGTTGATGAAAATTTTATTAATGAACAATCATAAATATCATTTACGAATATTATTTATTAACATATTTCATGAATAATATTCATGGAGATTATTCATTAAACATATATATATTTAAATTTATTCATTTAGTTTAACAAGTTATTTGAACTTATTTATTTATTGATATGTGTACATTAAACGACATAAATAAATTTTAATTAAATTGAACACCAAATTTGTTGACAATATTCAGTTCATTTATAACCCTATCAATAATCTTCAAAGTTAAACGTCCAGAATTAAAAATGAAAAATAAAAACAAAAACACGTAAAAAGAATTATGAAGTTTTGCTAGCAACTTACTTGAGTTGCACTCCCCAAACCTCAATGGATGGATCTTCAGACATTCTTCTTAACTCAAATGACTAGCAAACAAAGAGGAGGCAGTGTTGGCGATAAACCTGGAAAAATCCTCTAAGGGCTATGGCAATTGTCAGATTTGTAAGTATCAGAATTTTGAAACCTCATGAAGTAAACCCTATAAAAAAAATTATATGTATGAAAATTAACACAATGTAACTTTTCGTATAACATTTATCGACTGATTCTACCGTTTGGTTGTTCCACCAAAAAATGTGTCTCGATACTGATACCAAATATCTGACAGTGGCCAGAGAGCAACACAGCCAGAAGCATCATATATGCTTCCATTTCATTTGCCTAAACTGAGAGAAGGCCAAGGGAGCAACGGCACGACAAAGAGAAGATCACTATCTGAGTTTTGATGTATTATTAAACAAGGAAAGAAGCAATATTTAGAGTATATCAGCTTAGGTTAGTCAATTTATTCAACCAAAAAAAATAGTAGAATTAGAACATCAAAATAAGACTGACAAGAATACAATGCATTGCTTGATTACCATACATCATGGCATTTTTTGCTTTTTATCACAAGGAAGAATATGTCAAACTATAGGTCATTTTGACGATTTTATAATATTGTGCGAATCTTCCATCTAGATATGTCAATAGGTTTTTGTTTGAGGTGTCATGTTGATATACTTTCTCAAGCAAGTAGGATTAAATTTACTAAACCAGAGTAAACCAAGAGTATAGAAAGCTACAAAGTATCAGAATAGTAGCAATTGGACTTCCCCCATTAAGGATGCTTGTTTGGGTCTATCCATGAAAAGGAGTCCCTTGGAATCTAGACTTTAGGGCACAGCCTTAACAGTTTGCTCTCATAATCGCCAAAGCAACATAGATCTAAAATGTTTGTTGGAAATAGAAGCCTTTTAAGAAAATGACCACTGAAAATTCACAGTATGTAACACCAGATTAAAAATCATATTCACAAGATAATCAGGATAATGTCAAAAATCAAAAGAGAATAAAACACGAGGGTAGAGTCAAAAGTGAATCATGCAAGGGCCCCCTGTTGTTTGAACTTGGATGTACATTTTTTTTGTCACTTTCCTTCTTTTCCCTTGTATCTTCCATCCAAGCAATCATGCTTAAGTGTACATCTATGTGCAATGCCACCTAGTGTGGCCGAGGTGATTTGAAGAATTGGTTGTGTAGTGATTGTTGTTCCATGTGTATCAACCTTGAGGAGGATCCTAACTTGGATCCTATGGGACATTTAAACTCACACTAATTGTAAAGATCCAAATTCTAATCATTTTGAAAAAAAAAATACATAAATATCAATTCTACTAAATCATTAATAATAAATTTGCGGGTTAAACATGCAGGTTCTATTTAAAAAAAAAAATTCTCGCGTGCAGCCTCAATTGCATCTTAAAAATAGTGTGATGAATCCAGACACAGAAAGTGCTTATATGAGAAGCTTGAATGAAATGAGAACTTTTTGACACAACAACACTTCCTACAAAAAAAAATGATAGAAAACTAACGCATAAAAACCAATTTGTAATTGTGTCTACTACAAAGAACCAAAAATAGAATCCACAGACAAATCAATTTATGATGACATAACTTTCCCTTTAGTAGCAAGTATGCTGTGCTCTAGATATCAGAACAACCAAGAAATAACATCAATGTGTAAAATCAGATAGTCTAGCCAACAATTAAGCTTCTAGTCATTACACATAGTTCTAATAACTTGTACAGTTCAAAGTTGAGTCCAATCATGTAGATTCCTAGTCTGAGTTTCATTTCATCTTAAGAAATGTTGTTTTTTTTTAATACAATCAACATAGTCTTTAGATGAATATCATATTATCATGAATTATACAAGCAGGGTTTATATTGAAATGCTTAGGGGCGTTTGGTTTGTGTCATTTTCCATTTTCATTTTTCAGAAAACCGCATTTTCTAGTTTTCTGGAAAATGATTTTTTTTCATTCTCCAGTTTTCCAGAAAACGCTATGTTTTTTTCTGGAAAACAAAGCTGGAAAATGCAAACCAAACATGTTTTCCAGAAAATCGCATTTTCTACAGAAAATGAAAATGGAAAACAGACTGAAAAATGCAAACCAAACGCCCCCTTATAGTTTGTGGAGTCGAACCTTCAGCAACCTACATGTCATGCATATCAGAAAACGGTAGAAAACTTCAACTAGCAAAGCCTTTTTCATTTTTCTAAAGGAAAAGAAATAACTATATGTACAAGAGAAAAGAAACTCCTACAAGAAACATTTCATCTCTGAACAAGAAAACAACAAACAATTTAAATCCTAATTCCTAACCCTAAAAAAGATGGACTCAGAAGACTCCTGATAATAAAAGCAAACATCAGAAAATATTTGCAAATAAGTAGCAAATATAAGATAATTTTCAAACACATTCATCAAAGACTGAATTTAGTGGCAAGATTGTGACATTGTTTGAATCTATTTTTTAATTGAATTTAATATAACAACTTCCAGATGATTGCAATGAGGATCAACAAGCATGAGTACAACCAAGAGGCATATTCGTTCATTTATCTGTAGGAATATAGCATTGTTATAACACTATCTTTCAGGAAGATATTTAATGCCCTCTCCAATGGTAGCACAACCCACCATTCTTCGAAGGTTGAAAAAATCTATCAGTGTTTAATAAAGAATTAACTTCATACCGCTAATCTAATAGAAAGGGAGTGGAAATGAGCTCACCTGGCATCCGGTAAGTTGGCAAAAAAAAGAGAATGTTGCTCATAATTCAAGGAGGAAGAATTCAAATCCCGTACTTCAAGGAGTTGGTGGCTGATGTTGAATTTGCCTAAGGAGAAGCGATCTTGAGCTGTTAATAGAGGCTAAGAAACAGCAAATGTGTTCTTCGAGATCGTCGAGCTGGCTGAGGAAGCTGGGATGATTTCTGCGGAACTGACGCAGTACCTCCTCGATTTGATGTTGCTGGCCCCTCCCACTCTCCAAACCCAGCCGCACCAGATCCCGGTCACTCTCAACGTTCGCGTGCAATCTCACCACCAGGCGCTCGATCGTCTCTAGGTCGTTGTTAAGCACGTACGCCCCACGCGAGGCAGCGTCGAGCTGGGCCATGTAATCACGTAGCCGCCGCCTCGATCCTACCCGCAGATCTCTCGTAGGAAGACATCCGCTGATAAGGATGGGCGGTCCGACCATGATGACGACTATCGCGTGAGTAGCCAAAACCATCCCAGCGACGGCGAGGCCAACTGTAAATAAGATCAAGCCGGCGCCGATCCCTCGCGAGGCGCGGTATGCCAGCCGGCGCTTCCGTCGGGCCTTGAAAAGACGGAGGTCCAGCTGCTGCTTGAGATTCGAGAAGCAGCCGCGCATGCCGTGGAAGCTCGATTCCTCGCCAGAAGAAGAAACCGGGAAGGGGTTACCACACCGATCGAATTCAAGGAGCTTATCGAAGGCCCAATCGCACTGGTGGTCGGTCAGGAAAGCGTGATGGCCATCGGCGGAGGGGAGGAGATCGACCAGCTCTCCAATTGGCTCATACATTGAGCGAGCGCGATCGACGATGCGGCGGAGCGACAGGCAGACTAGGGAGGTATTCTCGCTGCTGTCGAAGTAGTCAGAAACGAGGCGGGTCAGGTGATTCGGCGGCGCGCCGCGAAGGGCTTCCTCGATGGAGGCCCGATCTGGCTGAAGGACGCGCTCAATCAAGCCGTCCGACGACGGCGTTCCGGCCAAGTGACTCGACTCCCCCTCCTCCGAATGATGGCGGTGAATCGTATTCCATATCTCCTTGTAGGAGTTGGTGTTGACCGCATGCATATACTCTCTGCTGAGATTGATGGTGGCAGAGGCGGGTGAAACGGCGGCGGACGCCGCTGCAGACGTCGCCGTGGTACCACGATCGGAGAGAGGGCTGCGATCCGTACTCCGATGCCGACGGTGACTCTGCCCATTGATCCTCCTATTGATCCCTTCACCTTCTAGCTCCTCCTCCACCTCGCCGGAACCTGCGGCGAGGTCAGAAGAGATCCATGTCCGGCGTATTATACGATTAGGAATTGGTATTACCTGGAGTCGCTGTTGACGGAGCAGATTGGGGATGCCGTCGTCTTGATCTGCCGCAGAAGCAATTCATGGAGAATCGAGTAGAGCTAACTGGTCAGAGAAGAGGTTTGTTTCATTTATTAAACACGGATTGATTCGGATTAAAGAAAGTTTTTGACCGTATTTATTAATTATAAATAATTCGGGGCGACATTTTGACCATTTGTATCAAAGAAGGTTGCGTTATAATTTCTGATGGACGAATGGCTTTTATTTTGGTGAAATGGATCATGGTAATTTACGATTTAGTCCAACTTAGTTTTGGTCGTGGAGGAAATTTTATATTCAACGCCTCTCATTCGTTCCATTCATCCCTATTCCCTACCCTAACTTAACTAGTATTTATATGAGTGATCAGTTGATCTTGAAATTAATTTCATCTGATATAAACTATCAACAAAAAATATCTATGTGATTTACATATTTATATCTATCTGAGGTCGATTACGATACTAAATCATTTAAGAGGAACATTATTGATCCTGTCGCGAAGTGAGATGGTGATCCCCAGGATCGGAATTGCTTCTCCCGCGGCACGAGCGGCTGAGGAGGTGGCAATGACCTGGCGGCGCCCCGGCTTAGCTCTGCAAAACAGCGACCGTCAGTAAATCAGCCGAGGGTTTCCCCGGGCAGGCACTCCGACAGTCAAGTCAGTATCCGCAGACGTAATAGTAGAATTGAATTGAAATGAGGCAATAGATTAGAGAGCTCGCGCGCGCATACCTGCGGTAGGGGGAGTGCAGAGTTTATATAGCCGGGGAGGACTGGCATCCCCTGTTCGTGATTGACGAGACAAGGGTATGATATCTGTCAGCCCGTACGAGAGTATTAAGGAGCCGCACAGCAGGGCCGGGGGTGCTCAGGCAGTACGAGAGTACTGGATTGGCGGACTGGCCGCAAGATGAGTCAGAGCAGAGTAAGGCGTGCGGTACCCGACATCAGGGTCATACCCTGGTTATGATGATATAGGGGGCCTAGGGACGAAGTAGTCCGGGTCTTGAGCGACGAGTCCGGGTGTCAAGGACCAAGTCGGGTATTGGCCAGGGAGCGTGGGCAACCACGCATCCGACTAGGCGTGTTGAGACGCAGAATATGCCTTGAGTTGGGGGTTTACCGGGACATGCCTAGCTGACTTTGTCAGATATCCAATTCAAGTGGTGTGATGGGAGCGTGGGCCACCACGTGCCCGGCTGGAGCGCACGACCTAGATTTAGGTCGGGAAATGGGTAGAGGTGACCAGATCAGGAGAGGCTGGGGGTCGGCCTGACCGACCCTGCTCGTTGTTGATCGAATAATCTCCCAGGGTCTTCCGGGCTTGAGGACCCCCGGGTGACGTCTTTGCCGAACCCTCTGATGGGCCTTCGTGGCGCCAGGCTGGCTGGTTGAACAGGCCGGCTTACCCGTAGGCAAGGTCGGGTTCATAAGCGTCCCCCTTGAGTCTAGTCGAAGGAGGCTCTGAGTCCGACTGATTGGACTATCGTCTGTTAAAGCAAGCCTGGCACTCCCGGATGGCCTGGTCCCTTCTTGAGGCCCCCAGCGGACCTTTCGACGCGCAGGTATTCGGGGCGGCCAGACGTGCCACCTCATCTATCTTTCACCTTCTGCTGCCCAGGATATCCGAGAAGATCGTAATCTTATGCATTAATGCTCGCGGTTGGTGAGTGTCCACGTGTCTTTTCCCCATTACTTCTCCGGGCGACGAGGCGTGTGTCGTCGACCCGACGAATGATGAAGTCGTGTGTAAGATGCCTTGTTTCTCGAGCCCCTCGAGGCCTGATCGAACGGCTACCTTCAACCGGCGCTTCTTCTGTGGCTTGCCATCGGGCGGTCCTTATAGCCTCCGGGGCTACATCAATAGGTTTTTACTTTTACCACCGCCTTTTCACCTTTCACCCCGGCGTGTTGCACTTCTGTTGTTGGGTGTGGTTGCGGCGGAGCCTCTGGTCCCGGCTTTCTTCTCCGACGACCTTTTTACTGGCTAAGTTTCCTTCCTTCTTTTGCTTCGCATGGCTTCTTCATCTCGCGACCCGGATCCTTGGTATGTCACCACAAGGTTAGTCCTTGAACACTGCGACCTCGATAGGATTAGGTCGGAGTTCCACATTCCATCCGATCATCATATCTTGCTGCCTGCTTCTTCCAACCATCCCGCGAAACCTCCGGCGCACTACATCACCCTGTCTCGAGATCACCTGCAGGTCGACCTGCATTTTCCAATCCACCCCTTCATCGCCTTGGTTTGTCGTTACCTTCGCCTTAATTTGTCCCAGTTAACCCCTAATTCCATCCGCCTCCTCTGTGGATTGGCTATTATCTTCCAACTATATCGGATTCCCCTTCAAGCCAATATCTTTTACTACTTCTTTTGTTTAAAAAGGCAGGAGTTGCGTGAGTTCTACTTCCAAGCCCTTTCTGGTACTTCCTTCCTGTCCTCGCTTCCATCTTCCAGCAAGGGTTGGAAGGAAAGGTATTTTTACATTCGTCCCGTTGCGCTACTGACCTGGCCGGTCGGCTTTCTGCTAAAAATCTCTCGGCTACCTCCTCGCCATACGGATCCCCAAAAATTCCCTCTATTCGAGATGACCCTCTCCTTGCTCGGAGGTCGGCACTTCCACATCGTGCCATTATTGTGTGAGAACATTCTGGCTGCGTTCGGACTTAGCCCTGCGTTGTTTCATCAGCCTGCCTCTCTCGGTAAGCATTCTTTTCCTCTTTCTCGTCCCTTTATTGCTGCTTGACCATGGTTTGCCTAGTAGCCGAGATGATGTACCCGACTGCCCCTGAGGAGGGTTATGGATTGGAGTCCCTGGAGATGGAGATGCATATCTTGGGGCTGATGAAAGAGCAAGAGGCGTGTGCAGCTGAACAGCGAGCTGAACAAGAACTGCGCGCGGAGCAGCTAGCAGAGTGGGAGGCGACCCCTTCTGGCTCTAAGTCACCCACCTCTCATCGTGCTGCCTCCGCGCCTGAGGATGAGGAAGTCTCCCAATCCAGCCCAGAGGACACTCAAACTCTGAGTCGTCTGCTGAGGCGCCCACGTGCTGATGGGTCTGTGCCCGACTCGACCGACCCCGCAGAAGCTTCTTCCAGTCGGCCCAGCAAGAGGCAAAAGGGCAAGGCGTCGATGACCGACTCCCCTGCACTACCGCCTTCTTCTCCTTCAATGCCCCTGGTGGAGTCAGCTGTTGCCCCTTCAGGGGAGGCTTCCCCGACCCGGTTGGGGGAGCCAGCGAACAAAGGCTTGATGCACATGCTGCCTCCCTCGCTGTCTGACTTGCTCCTGAGCATGACGGTGTCGAGCGACACAACCCCCATACGGTCGCAAGATGTCCGGCTGTATGGTACCGTGGCAGACCGATTTCTGGCCGGCCTGTGAGCGTGCAGCTCGGGTGGCCCGAGCGTCTGGGAGGACGATTTCATGGCTACCGCCACCCAGGTATGTGTTTACGAGCTGTTACATGCCCTGCACTTTCTTCGGTTGAGACGTTACTCGATCTTCTTTTTGGCAGTCTTGGGCCCAAGGCTTCAGCATGTGCATATCCATGCTGAGCCACGCCAAGGCTCGGTATCATGCCGAGCGACGTGTGGAGGATCTTGAAGCCCGACTCCGGCATACCCAGCTAGCTTCTGACGACGAATCTCTAAACTGCTTGAGGATGGAAGTTATCGGCCTTCAGGACCTACTGAGTCAGGCTCAGGAGGAGTTGGAGACCGCCAAAGCACAGATTGTCTCGGCTGACGCCGAGGCGGTTCAAGCGCAACACCGAGTTGCCCAGTCTGAGGAAGCGCAACTCCGTGATCGCCGGCGCAAGGAGGAGTTGCAAGCAGATCTTCTGAAGACCAAGGCCTAGCTCCGTTGGGCAAGTGAAGCTGTTCAACCTTTGCAGGCGCAACTGGCGGCTAAGGGTCAAGAAGTTGGTTCGTTGCAGGACCAACTGCAGGATTTGCGCGTGTTGGATCGAGGAGCCCGATAGAGGGGGGGTGAATATCGGAAAACTTTCAGATTTGAATAAGAGTAGGTACGCAGCGGAATTTAAAAAGAATAAGACAGAGACACAGTCGATTTACTTGGTTCGAAGCCTGTGTCGACTCCTACTCCAAGGCCCACGGTCATTGACCGTTTACTTTGGGCAATTCTATATAGGCGCAAATAGATTTACACAATTTAATTACAAAGTTAAGTACAGTAAATAAAAAGAACGCTTCTTTTTATCGACGTCCGGAGTAGATCAACTTCTTCGAAGCAGCGGGACGTCGTCGGCTTGAGTTGGAGAGTTTCCGGAGCAAGGCGTGAGCACAAAAGAGTGTGGAAGCGTTGGATTCAAGGTTGATGTCAAAGCCTTGGTCGAGGGTCCTATTTATAGGGTCTAGGGGCGCCCTGAACGTCGGGGCCGCCCTGCCACGTGTCCCAAGATCCGGATTTCGCTCGGTCAAGCGTTATCCCACCCAGATAGGGATGAGGTTTGACCTCTGGGGCGCCCTGGTCGCTGAGGGCGCCTTGGTTGACCCGGTCTTCTCGGCTGGATAGAGTTGATCGCCTTCGCTGGCTTAGGCGCGAAGCGCCTTGGCTCCTGAAGGCGCCTTCGGCGCTGAAGGCGCCTTCGGCACTGAGGGCGCCCTGACCGACGAAGGCGCCCTGGCTGCTGAGGGCGCCTTGCCCAGTAAGCAGTCGAAGCCCATTTTGCTTCGCTTGGTTCTGGTTCTCCTTGAGGGCGCCCTGGACACTCAGGGCGCCTTACTCAGCTGTTGCCTCATTCCTTTGAGGCTCTCTGAGTTGCAGACACACGTTCCTTCGGTCCTGCATCAAGGGTTAGTCCAAAACACAATAAAATTAATTATTATACAACCGTAGCTGTCTTGGTTCTGACTTTGGTCTCCAAAATGGAGCCCTAGGTCGAACCGACGCCTACTGTTCCCTCGACGGGGAACGCGTCCTCACCTACTCCACTCGGGAGAGTTTACTTGATGCCAACCGCTCCTTTGGTTGGACTTTTTCCTGACGGTCCTTTGTCAGGTCTTGTGAACTGGCAGTCCTTCGCCAGTTGCCTAGCAGTCCTTCGCAAGGGCTTTTGGTGCTGGCAGTCCTTCGCCAGTGCCTAGCAGTCCTTCGCTAGGGCTTTTGGTGCTGGCAGTCCTTCGCCAGTGCCTAGCAGTCCTTCGCTAGGGCTTTTGGTGCTTGCAGTCCTTCGCCAGTGCCTAGCAGTCCTTCGTAGGGCTTTTGGTGCTGGCAGTCCTTCGCCAGTGCCTAGCAGTCCTTCGCTAGGGCTTTGTATCCTAGCAGTCCTTCGCCAGTGCCTAGCAGTCCTTCGCTAGGACTTTGTCTCTGTACACTTGAGTAACAACATTAGATTACAAACAAACTTAACTTTGAATCCTTTGCCAATATCAAAACAAGGTTCGATATGGTGCTTCCTGCACCAACAATCTCCCCCTTTTTGATTTATGACAACACAATTCAAAGTTAAGTAAAAAAACTTTATAATAGTTGAGAACATAATGTAAAAATAAAGTATAACAATTTTACACAATTCAATGTTAAGTAAAAACTTTATAATATTTAATAACACAAGGTAACATTTGAAAAGAAAAAAATCCTTTATTTCTCATACTCCCCCTAAAACCCCGAGTACTTGTGTTATAAAATACTTAACTTTGACCTTTCCTCCCCCTTTGACATATATCAAAAATAAACATGGGTGAACAAGGTAAAGTTAAAAAAAAATTTGCAAACTTAAATTTTGTTACAACAATTTTACTTAGCTTTGCAAAAAGAATTTTAATTAGGCAAGACTTTGAAACCAAATTTCCCTAACAAATGGTTCAACTTTGAGAACTGGGATAAAACCTTGCTTGGAAATACTTTGTGTATTTTGAAAAACAAAATCTAAAAAAAATTTCTAGACAAGTTTTTTTACTAAGACAAACATTTGCCAAAATTTTCAAAAAGTCTTTGTTTAGGCAAATTTTGTTTACTAAGTAAAAATCTACTTAGAACTATTTGTTTGGAAACACTTTGTGCATTTTGGAAAACAAGGTCTTTAAGTATAAGTTTTAAACCATTTCTAAGATAAAAAATAATTTATGTATCAGAACGTATGAGTTTTGAAAACATAAAAATACTTAGCATAATTCTTGAAAGTATAGTAAAAAAAGTTTAAGCTACACCAACAAAACTCCACTTAAAAAATATTTTATATTTGTAGGCAAATCTTTTAGAAACTTCATGCACTTAGAACACTATTGTCTTTACAAGTATTAGTACTTTTCAAAACATTATACTTTGAAAAATAGAAGTACTTTTAAAGATTATGCAAAAAAAATTAATTTTATTTTGAATACTTGACTTGATTTCTTTTCCAGTCTGACACAATCCTAGGAAACCTTGTTAACTACAAGGACATTTTCCTAAGTGTCCTGGAAATTTTTCAACCCAAGTAAAATAATATTCCTAAGTATTTCAAAAATAATTTTATAAGCCACAAAAATTTCGAAAAATAAAATAATAGTATTTTAAAAAAATTATTTAAGTTTTCAAACAGATTTTAAACTTGCAGTCCATGAAAACATATAGCTTTGAAAATGTTCAATAATTCTTTTTAATTTGATCTCCCCCTAAACTTGACGCAGTCCTTGGAAGCTTGTTAACTACAAGTATTCTTCCTCTGAGTTCTTAGGGTTCAGTTCAGATCAAAGGAATTTATCTAACAATTTCAAAATAAATAATTACCAAAAGATATTTCAGAAATTCTTCTTTTAACTCAAACTCCCCCTAAATTTGACACATCCTAGGAGTCCTTGTAGATCATGAAGTGGACCTTCCTCTGTGTCTTTAGGGTTTATTAAAATTAAAAGAATAATTTTGAATAACCTTCTGAGTATGATAACATTCAAAGTGATACATTTTTTAAAATAGTTTTCGAAAAATATTTTGAAATGATGATAATTTTCAAACATATAGTAGTATACGAAGGTTTTTGAATTAATTTTTGAAAACCTTATTGAGATGATAATAAGATTTAGAGCATAAAGTTTTTGAAAAACAATTTAATTTTTTGAAAAGTATTAAAAGAAACTCCCCCTGTATCTGACACAGTCTGACTTTTGTCTAAGTTCTTTTAGGGGTTTCAGTGTTGAGCAGGTTTGACTATGTTGACTAGGGTTGACTATTTTGACCAATTTTGACCAATCGATGACCAAAAAAAAACAAACCCTAGATTATATTTAAAACGAGTCTATCGAGACATTTAACATGAATTTTTATATTAAAAAAAATGTTAGAAATGAAGGGGTAGGTTATAGTACAATAAATTGACAAAACAAAATAGAGATAATTTTGCAAACCTTTTCATTTAAAAGCATAGTGAATTATACTTTTAGGTCCTAGATATCTCACCCAGTTCTATGTGATCAAACATGTTGACCTTATGGGTTGTGTGAGACAAATACTTTAATTTTGAAGATAAATGATTGACAATAATTATATTGAATTTTGGGAATAATTGAGTTGAATTTGAGAATAATTAAGAGTAATTGAGTTGAATTTTGAGAATGATTAGTTGAGAATAATTAAGTTGAATTTTATTTAATTGAATAATTTTGAATTATTTTGAATTTGATTGAATTAAATTGATTTAATTAAGATTTAATTGAGTTTAATTGATTTAATTAAGATTTAATTGAGATTCTATTTTGATGTAATTGAATTAATTAACTTAATTAAGATTTGATTGAATTTAATTGGTTTAATTAAGATTTACTTGAATTTACTTGGTTTAATTAAGATTTGATTAAATTGATTTAGTTGGTTGGCTTGGACTCAACTTTTAGGTCCTAAGCATCTCACCCATTTCTAAGTGACAAAATCGGATATCCTTAACTGTTTTGTGAGATGCATATTTTAATAGAAGGATTTATTTTGAAAAGGCCATGATTAATTTTGAAAAGGTTAAGTTAATTTTTAAACCCAATTTATTTTGAAAAGAGATATTTGAATCTAAAATTAACTGAAAATTTGTGTTAGATTCGAATTTAACAAAGAGTAATTTGAATTTGAATTTCAAAAATTGGCTTCCAGGTCTTGGCGAGGCACAAGGCCTTCTTTGGCCGTAGCCTTATGGGATCATCCACCCTTTCCTTGACAAAGCCTTTTAATGAAATTTCATCTTCAAAATTACTTTTTGGTAAATTCTGGTCTAACTAGTTTGGGTCTTGGATCGGTAGCTTCGGCTAGTTTCACCAGTCTAAAGAGACCAAGTAGACTTGATCTTACTAGAGTTGGTTTCCCTAACGTACTATCATCTCACCGCCACCCAATACTATGTTGTCAAATTTTAGTTAAGTTGGTTCAGTCCTTAAACTAATCAATCCTAATTCTAAGCAAAGAAAACAAAAATAAAAAGAAACACATAACTAAAACAAACAACTGTCTAAGTAAGGTCACAATTGGAGTAATACTCAGGATTTTCGAAATCAGCAAGATTATGAATTAAATTTTCTAACTTATTGACCTTATGTTTTAGGGTTTCATTTTCTTGTTTTAATTTTCTGAAATTTGATTTAATTAAGTTACATGAATCAGTCACATTATTCCAGGTAAATAACGGATTTTCAAATACTGTAAATTTACCTTTGTTGATTGTTTGTCCGGCATTCTTGGTAGCTCTTTTATCTGTGCATTCACTTTTGTAATGCCCGAACTCCTGGCACTTGAAGCATTGAATGCGATTTTTGTCCTTTTGTGCTTTTGTAACTGATTCCTTTGTCGCCGTCGGTGGCGTCGTTCGAATCTTACGAGTAGGACACACACTTTGGTAGTGCCCTCTCTCCCTGCACGTGTAACAAATTACATGATTAAAATTTGAATTTACACTTTTACCTTTTGGTTCTTTATTGGGAATCTCCCCCTTGATTCTTGCCGCCTCGGATCTAGGCTCATCTTTTGATTCTGTGTCTGAATCGGACTCGGGTACTGGTTGAAGCTCCTTCTTTGGTGATTCTTTAGGAGTTTTCCCTGCACTAAAATTTACACCTTCCTCGACCATTATAGTATCTGATTGATTATTTAATTCTAATTTAGAAAAGAATTCGAAATCAGTTTCCG
>JAGFNQ010002521.1:0-47662 GCA_024364735.1 Boesenbergia rotunda
AGGGTTAGGGCCTAGGCTAAGTCCATTTTCGAAAAAGCCCTAATTTTTAAAGGGGGTAGTTTTGCAAAAAAAAACTAAGTAAAAAAAATGGAAACTGATTTTGAAATTAAGTAAAACAGTTTTTCAAAATTAATTTTTTAAAACCAATTTTAAATCAAGTAGAAAGAAAAAAAATTTGAGATACTCTATTCTACAGAGCACAATCCTAACTGCCAAAAGAACTGGTCAACAGAAAATAAAGCAGATAATCAAGGTTCAAATACAGTCAAACAGTCAACCCAAGTCAACCCTACTGAGTAGGGGCAGTCAAATAGATACAATACTAAGTGAGTCTAAGACGAAGGACCGGGATGATCGGAGGAGCCTGGCTGCCAGGATCGAAATAAAGTCATCATCTCATGATACTCAGCCTCTCTGGCCTCCCTCTAGGCTCGAAGGGCGCTCATGTAACTGTTGTAGTAGCCCAAATTCGTCTCCATGTCTTCAGCGTGATTGGCCTCCACTTCCTCTCGGAGGCTCTGAATACGGGTCTCTAGCTGAGTCACTCGATCGTAGAGTGTCGGTGGAGCGGGCTCATCTATGTGCGCTCGGGCTGCTGCTGCTTGATCTCCGACGTCGACCTCAACCTCCTCGTCTGAGTCGACTGGTGCTCCGGCCTGCTGTCGTCTCCAACTAAGAACCCCGGTGGCCGACACCTCTAGACCCGCTAAGGAGAAGTTTCTAAATCCTATTTCGTCAAAGTCGGTCATAGCGGTAATTTCACCAATGGTAATGTCCCGACCGTGGTGATGAAGAAGGGATGTGATGATGTGGTAATATGGTGTCCGTACTCATCCCTGGGTCGTGACTCTGGACGCATGCAAAATGGTATGAAACATATGGAGTCCAATGTCTAGGTCAAGGTGGTGGACTAGGGCATAAAGAAGGAAAGCATGAAAGGGTCGCATAGTCCCTAGGTCTCTGGTGGAAAGTGGTAGGATACAGCGGACCAGAACTCTATACAAGGCATAGTTCTGGGCCTGAAGTTCAATAGCTAGGAAGCGTCTGTTTGCGGGGAGGTCTTCCCTAAAGAAATAGGAGTGAATGGTATCTAGGGTAATCTTTGAGTAGGGAGGATCAAATGGGGGGGGTTCCTAGGAGGATAACAGCAGAATATGGACTGTGAGGGTCGCAGTCCTAGAAAGCGGTTCAACAGAGTAGGGGTGATGGTCAAAGGAATCCCTTGGACAGTGGTGTGAAACATAAGATTATCTTGTCGAATAATATTATTGTAAAATTCTGCGCATAAAGATTCATTAATTGTATGCGTGCAGAAGACAAGATTGTCCAATTGATAGAAGTTAATGATGTTCATGGCGATAGAGCATGATTGGGTAAAAAAGTGCCTATTGAGATAGCTCGTTTTAATAGGCTTGTAGATTGTTTGTGCAAACCTATTACATAACTCTAGATTAGGAAATCTAGGGTCGGGACTAGGTTGGGCACCGGGGTTGGCCGGGTTCGGTCGGCGTCTTAAAGGAAGAATAAAGATTTAAAAGATTTAAAGGAAGAATAAAGATATTGCATGAATTAAATTTAAATGCAATAAAAATAAATGATAATCATACCGGACGGCTCGGGGAGGCATGGTTGAAGAAGAGGACTTGGAAGGTCTTCTTGAAGAGTAAGAAGTGGAGAAGAAGATTGATTTTGGTGTGGGGAGTGGGGGAGGTTTGGGTGCCTTTTATAGGCAAGCTCACGGGGGCGCCCGGGAGCTTCCAGGCGCCCTGGTCAGGGTTACTGCCAAAGGCAGTAACTTTTCGGCTGCTGGGGACGCCCGGGACAGCCTGGGCGCCCTCATCAGAGGGCTTTGCAGCTTTTGCTGCGTTGGATGTGAAGGGGGCGCCCGCGTGGTTTCGGGCGCCCTGGTCAAGGGTATGGCAGCTTTTCTATCTCGGGGAACGAAAAAACAAAAGGGGAGGGGCGCCCGTGTGGTCCCGAGCGCCCGGGTTAAAGTTGGTAAAGACAAAATTTTTGTCTTGTCATCATTTTGACCATGGTTGAATTGGTTTGACCATGGTTGAAATTGATTTGACTGTTTTGACTCTAGTTTGACTGCTTTGACCATGGTTTGACTGCTTTGACTGTGGTTTGACCGCTTTGACCATGGTTTGACTATATTAATCATGGTTTGACCATGATTTTGATAAATACAAGAATATCTCATCCTATAGGTAAAAGAATTTCCAACTTAGTCTTATTCCTGCTGTCTCACCCAAATCTAGGTTTTTCAATCACGTTAACCTTATAGGTTTTGTGAGATAGGTTTTGATAGTTAAAATTATTTTGAAAATTTTGATTAATTTTGAAAACAATTAAATTTTAAAATCTTAATTAATTTTGAAAACAATTAATTTTAAAAAATGTTTAAATTTACAAATAACTGAAATTTTGTGTTAGATTCGAATTTGACAAAAAAATTTGAATTTGAATTTCAGAAATTGGCTTCCAGGTCTTGGCGAGGCACTAGGCCTTCTTTGGCCGTAGCCTTATGGGATCATCCACCCTTTCCTTGACAAAGCCTTTTAATGAAATTTCATTTTCAAAAATTCTTTGAAAAATTTCTGGTCTAACTAGTTTGGGTCTTGGATCGGTAGCTTCGGCTAGTTCCGCCAAATTGGCTTCCCTAACGTACTATCATCTCACCTCCACCCAATACTATGTTGTCAAATTTCAGCTAAGTTTGTTTAGTCCTTAAGCTAGCCTAAGTCTAAGCATGGTATATTGCAGAAATTAAATAAACAATCAATCAAGCAATTTAAATCAAAAATAACAAGTTTATCTAATAATGAAAATAGTTTTCAGTTTGACTCCCCCTGGACTAAAGCCACGGTGATGGTTGGGTAAGATGTGAATCTTGTCCTTGGGGATCCAATACTGATTTGATCCAGTCGGTTGGTTCAGACACAGTTTAGGTACCCATGCCTGAACTTTACTTCTGGACTGATTCAGTATAGCAAAGTATGATCTTTACCAGGATTTGGTTCTATAGCCCAGTCCGGATCGATTTAGAACTGATTTCTGTTTTCCAAGAATCATGTCAAGACCCTTGGAACCAGATATAAATCGTTCTAATGCTGATCTAAGATCCTTAACCTGAGTTTTCAGGGAGGAGTTTTCCTTTTCAAGTTTTTCAACTTGAGTAGGAGTTCGGTTAAGGTTTTAGAGTCAGCTCCCTCTTTCAGGAGTTTTACTTCCTGTCGGAGGGATTCGACTCGGAGTTTGGCTTTTGCCAAATCTCGGGAAAGAAAGGAAATTAACTCACTTAATTGCGATCTATTAAAACCAGTTACCTTAATTTCTCCGTCTTCTGTGAAGGTCAGCTCGTCGTCCTCTTGTTCTGTTTCTGACTCAGTCTCGACTTTATCTGATGCGGACAGAGCTAGGAGGTTGGACTGGGGTGCCTCTTCTTCTTCTTCTGAGGATGATTCGTCCCAGGTTGCTTGCAGTGCCTTCTTTCTTCTCGTCCTTTTTGTCTCCTTTAGATTAGGGCACTCTGACTTGTAGTGGCCCTTTTTCTTGCACTCGTAGCAGGTCACATTAGGCTTGTTTGCGGGTTCAGCTGGTTCGTCCTTTCTTCGGCCGGTTTTCCGTTTGTTGGTTCGGTTCTTCAGCTCCTTATAGTAGTTTCGAGCGAGCCGGACCAGCTTAGTTTGTTCTCCTTCTTCTTCTTCTGAGTCTGAGTCTGAGTTAGACTCAAGTTCGGGTTCAGGCTTCTTCTTTGTTGTCCTTCCTGTTTTACCTGCAACGAAAGCAATACCTTTCTCGACCACATTGGTGTTAGTTTGTTCGTGCAGTTCTAGTTCGGAAAACAATTCATCTAATTTTATTTTAGAAAGATCCCTAGAGACCTTGTATGCATCTACCATAGATGCCCACAAGGTGTTTCTAGGGAAGGCGTTTAAGGCATACCTGATTAGGTCACGGTTTTCAACCTTGTTACCTATTGTGTGAAGACCGTTCATTACATCTTGGATTTGTGTGTGGAGCTGGGCTGTTGTTTTGTTGTCGGCCATCTTGATGGTGTAGAGTTTGTTTAGTAGCAGATCCCTCTTGCTGATCCGAGTATCTGAAGTCCCTTCATGTAGCTCGATCAGTTTTGTCCACAGCTCCTTTGCACTGTTGAAGGGGCCCACGCAGTTCAGCTCTTCCTTTGTCAGCCCGCATTGTAGAGTTTGTGTTGCTTTTGCGTCGGCTTCTATCTTGCGTTTTAGGGAGTTGTCCCATTCGGAGTAGCTTTGTGGTTTTCCTTCGGCGTCTTTGGGGATCTCCAGACCGGACTGGATGATGATCCACATATCCACCTGAGTTTTCAGGTGGACCTCCATACGACTTTTCCAATAAGAAAAGTGTTCTCCACTTGAGAGTGGAGGTCTGGCGGTGCTGAATCCCTCTTACATGGTCATTTTAATCTGTAACAAAAAAACTAACAGAAAAACAAATTTTCCAAGACTAGGTCTTGGATTAGTAGTGCTGGATAAGGGAAATACAATATCGAGGGGTGTTGCACCAACCTCGATTAACGAAAAAAAATTCGTACGAAAAAGTATTTAAAAAAAATCGAAAATAAAGAAAATCCGAAAAGAATTTTCAAACTGGTGGTTGCACCAAGTTTGAACTTCCCCGCTCTGATACCACTTGTTGGATCGTGAAAACCGATAGAGGGGGGGTGAATATCGGAAATCGTTCGGATTTGACTAAGAGTAGGTACGCAGCGGAAATTAAAAAACACGACACAGAGACACAGTCGATTTACTTGGTTCGGAGCCTATGTCGACTCCTACTCCAAGGCCCACGGTCGTTGACCGTTTACTTTGGGCAATTCTATATCGGCGCAAAAAGATTTACACAATTTAATTACAAATATAAGTGCAGTAAATAAAATATAAGTGCAGTAAATTAAAGAGAACGCTCTTCTTTACCGACGTCCGGAGTAGATCAACTTTTTCGTAGCAGCGGGACATGTCGGCTCGAGTTAGAGAGTTTCCGGAGCAAGGCGCTAGAGCAAAAGAGCTTTGAGGCGTCGAGTGAATTGGTATACGAAGCTTGGGGTCGAGGGCCCTTTATATAGGGCCTGGGGGCGCCCGGGATGTCGGGGGCGCCCCCCACGTGGCCTCCGATCGCAGAGCTCTCGGTCGCGTCTGATCCCCTGGATCCGCTTTGACCGGGGCGCCCGCTTTGACCTGGTCAAAGTTTATCTTCTGGGCTTCGAGGGGTTCGGTTCGAGGTATGCGCATGGGGGCGCCCGGGACGCAGGGGGCGCCCGGGAGCAGCGGGGGCGCCCGGAAGCACGGGGGCGCCTGGTCCAGTATGTGTTCGAACCACATCTTGCTTTATGTGTTTTGTATGGCCCTTGGGGGCGCCCGGGACGCTCCGGGCGCCCTACCCAGTCCTTGCCTCTCTCCTTTGAGGCTTTCTGAGCTGCAGACACACGTTCCTTCGGTCCTGCATCCAGGGTTAGTACAAAACACAAATATATTAAGTTATTAGATTATACAGCCTTAGCTGTCTTGGTTCTGACTTTGGTCTCCAAAATGGAGCCCTAGGTCGAACCGACGCCTACTGTTCCCTCGACGGGGAACGCGTCCTCACCTACTCCTCTCGGGAGAAATTACCTGATGCCAACCGTTCCTCTGGTTGGACTTTTGCCTGACGGTCCTTTGTCAGGGCTTGTAAACTGGCAGTCCTTCGCCAGTTGCCTAGCAGTCCTTCGCTAGGGATTCAGTCCCAGGCTGTCCTTCGCCTGGAGCCTAGCAGTCCTTCACTAGGGCTTGATACTGACAGTCCTTCGCCAGTGCCTAGCGGTCCATTGCTAGGGCTTATTTCCCTGGCGTTCCTTTGCCAGTGCCTAGCAGTCCTTCGCTAGGGCTTTTCCTGCACACTAGATTAACTTGTTAGAAAACAAGAAAGACTTAACTTTTGACCTATGTTGTCATTATCAAAACACTGGTTTGACTTAGGTGCATTCTGCACCAACAGAATTGTCCTCAATTTCCCCCTTTTTACCTCTAAGTCCTAGATACCTAGGGAAACTTATCAATTCTTCCTTGATTTTTAAGATATCAACAAAGCCTTATTAAATCATGGGACAATACTTCATTCAAGGAGTATGAAATCATACACAAGAATTTTAATCCAAAACCATATCCCATAATCTAATTTTGAAATATCTTGCTATCCAATAGGTCTTTCTTTGCAAACTCTCATTGATCAGTCGACTGCCCGTATGGCAGTCGACTGCCAAAACTCACAGAGAGTTTCTGGGCTTGAGACCAATAGACTGCCCCCAGGGCAGTCGACTGGTACCTGAATTTCAGGTTTTTCAGTCGAATTTCAGAAATTCCTAAATAATTCTACAAATCTCCAAAAATTATGAAATTTCGTGGGGAGATTTGTTGGGCCAACATCTACTTGGGAAAAATACGTTTCCAAACAAATGTACTCCGGATTCCAAGATTGGCACAAAACTCAACTTAACCTAAAGTGTATTATTGAAACTCATCCCAAAAGTCTCAATTGTGATTGCTCCTCACTGTTTCTTCTTATCTTTGATTATAGTTCATTTCTATCATTGAATTACATGGTATTCACACATTAAAACCCAATTTTACCCAATATAATTGTATTTTCATTATTTTCTCCCTAAATTCTCTTTTAATGTGCCAAAACCTAGGATTAAGGCTCACCTAAGTCTTTCAAACCTTTTTGGCACATTTCACTTAATTTCTTAGGAGAGAAACTCTTGAGATCCATTTACCATGGACCCCAAAGGCTCCTAGAGCTCCCCCTTGAGCTCTTTGCCTTAACCACCTCCCTAGGTGACTCGATCCACACTAAGCCACACCGGTGTGCCATCGGTGATTCTTGGCTTACAAATCAAACCTTCTTAACCTTGGACACCTTGTCCTCGGTTAAGTCACCTTTTCTACCTTTTGATGGCACCCTCTTGCCATCCTTAGACTTGTCCTCCTTGCCATGACTATATGCTTCCCTAGCATATTTCTTTCCATTTGCCTTGGAGGTCTTAGACCGGTATCCCAATCCCGATCTATCATAGTTGGGTTTTAAACTACCCAACACCATGTCTAAGCCCTTAGATCCAACGGTGAATCTTTCTAGGGCTTTTTCTAATGTATCAAGTCTTGCCCTCAAGGCTTGATTTTCCCTTGTCAAGTCCCTAACTTTAGTTTCCATATGTCTGCCTTGGACATTCCTGGACCTACCCATTTGCCTAGGCACATTCCTTCCCTTTTTGGGATTAGTGCCATGATCCTTAGGTCTAGAGGTCTTGGGTCAATCATTATGCATATTTTTCCTAGGGTTGTGATCTATCTTATTAACCCTAGTCCTATCATTATATCACAATCCAAAGTTATGCATCATTAAGCATTTTTCATGAAAACTAGCATGCATGGAGGGATGATTAACATTATTTTTAAAATGCAAGGAGGAACTTAAATTTGAATTAAACTTTGTCTTAAGGTTAGGAGTTACCTTACCTTTGGAGTCCCTCCTTGATGTGGGCTTCTTCTCTTCTTCATTTCTTCTTTCTCCCATCTCCTCAAGTGCTCCATTTTCTTTAGCTCACCTTTTCTAGGGCACATGGTGTGGTAGTGCCCTAGCTCTCCACATGTGAAGCATCTAATCTTCTCCTTTTTAGCTTGGGATTCTTCACTCCTACACCTCATGTTAGTTTTAAAAGAACTTGAAATGAGTGTAGATTTTACCACCTTTTTACCTTTCAGGCACTTGTCTTTGTAGTGCCCCTTTTCATTACACCCAAAGCATGTGATATGGAGCTTGGCTCTTGCTTTGGTTGAGGTTGGAGCTTCTTCTTCAACTTTTGATAATGTCGATGCCTCCTCTTGATCCGGTACGGTTGAGGGTCTCTCCTCCCCCTCAATTCTCGAAATCAATACCTCCTCTTCTTCTCTTGAGGAGGTTGATAATCTTTCACTCTCTTCCTTACTTGAAGATGTAGATGACTCAATTTTCTCCTCTTCTTGAATCATGGAGCTCACTTCATCGGGATCTTCTATAAGTTGGACTCGTGTAGGATTTTCATGGAATGCTACTAGCTTACTCCACAACTCCTTAGCATCCCTATACTCACCAAGCCTATCCAAAATGCCATTAGGTAATAAATTGATTAACATTTTGATTACCTTGTTATTGATTCCAGATTGATGAATTTGCTCCTCGGTCCACTTTTTCTTCTTAAGAATCCTTCCCTTTTTGTCCTTGGGAGAATCGAAGCCTATTTCTATACACATCCAATCTTCAATATTAGTCATTAGAAAATATGACATTTTACCTTTCCAATACGGGAAATCGTCGCGGTCGTACGAAGGTGGGATCCAAATATCCTATCCTAGCGAACCCTCTCCTTCCATGTTCTTCCTCTAGCGTGTGCTCCCTCGGCGGTTAGTCCGATCAAGAGCGATCCTCGCTCTGATACCAATTGATAGATCGAAACCGTTTGCTAGAGGGGGGTGAATAGCAATTTTTCACAGAATTCTCTACAAGATTGTTAGCGCAGTAGAAATACAAATAAAATTAAACTAATCAAGAGAGAACAATGCTAACAAACCGATTTACTTGGTATCCACCCAGGACGGGTGACTAATCCAAGAATCCATCAGTGGATTAATCCCCGGATAACCTCCGGCTAGTCCTCGTCGCTCCTTGTGGGTGGAGAAACCTCGCCACAAACTCAAACAAAGCACTGAGCACAAAGACTACTATCTTGCCTTTAACCAAGACAAGATTCGTCAAGAATCTCAGCCACCACGAAGTTCTCTTTAAATAGGACTTGGGCTGAAACCCTCGCCACCAGTCGCCTGCCCCCAAAGCAGTCGACTGGTGCCACTGAAATTCGACTGTTGCACCCCAACGTTCTAATTCTCAGCCAACTCACCAGCCACCTACCAATCGACTGCCCCCAGGGCAGTCGACTAGTCCCAAGCTGAGACCCTTCTGTGAGTTTCATAAGTCGACTGCCTTCAGGCCAGTCGACTGGTCTACTCACATACCTAGGGTTATCCTTCCTGAGTACATTCCACTCCGCACTTAAACCCTAGGATTTCCCGAGTACAATCATACTGCTCTCGTACCCTCACGACTCGACTGACTTCTCATCCGTAGCTTCGACTATTACCTTCGCGCCCTCTTCATCTTTGGCTCCCGTCCCTCAGATGCACGCAAGCCTCCAGCTTGCCTCCATGCCATCCTTCACGCATACCTCGAAGTCCACGGCCATCAGCTCATCGTCCCTGCTCTCCAAGGTCCCTCGGGTACATACAAGCTGTTGGTGCAGGAAGCACCAGATCAAACCTTGTTTTGATATTGGCAAAGGATTCAAAGTTAAGGGTTATATGTTGTCTAACAATGCTGCTTGAGAGTGCAGGAAACAAAGTCCTAGCGAAGGGCTGCTAGGCACCTGACGATGGGCTGTCAGGAAACCAAGTCCTGGCGAAGGGCTGCTGGGCGAAAACCAAGTCCTGGCGAAGGGATGCTGGGCGAAAACCAAGTCCTGGCGAAGGGATGCTGGACGTAAACCAAGTCCTGGCGAAGGGATGCTGGGCGAAAACCAAGACCTGGCGAAGGGCTGCTGGGCAAAAGTCCAACTGGTGAAACCGGTTGGCACCAGGTAAATTCTCCCGAGAGG
Organism: Boesenbergia rotunda; assembly: GCA_024364735.1. NCBI lineage: Eukaryota > Viridiplantae > Streptophyta > Magnoliopsida > Zingiberales > Zingiberaceae > Boesenbergia > Boesenbergia rotunda. The sequence goes on from JAGFNQ010002521.1 coordinate 9,707, forward strand.
AGTAGGTGAGGACGCGTTCCCCTAGAGGGAACATTAGGCGTCGGTTCGACCTAGGACTCCATTTTGGAGATCCAAAGTCAGAACCAAGACAGCTAAGGCTGTTCTAACTAACTTATTATTTGCTGTTTTGGACTAACCCTGGATGCAGGACCGAAGGACTGTGTTTCTGCAGCTCAGAGAGCCTCAAAGGAGTGAGGCCGTAGCTGAGTAGGGCGCCCCGGATGTGTCGGGCGCCCCAGAGTCAACCCAAAGTCAGCAGAGAGGTAAACGCCCCGACAGCAGCGCAATTGGGGGCGCCCCGCGTGTGTCGGGCGCCCCGCATGTCGGGCGCCCCGCGTGTCTCGGGCGCCCACTGTGCCACGCCACTGAAGGCTGCTGCAGCTCACTCTCACGAAGCCCTGAAGATGACGCTTTGACCGGTCAACCGGGCGCCCCGCGCGCGTCGAGCGCCCCGGTCAAAGCTGATCCCGAAGATGAAGAGATCAGCCTTGACCAGAGGGCTCGCCGGATCAAGAGCCACGTGGGGGGCGCCCCGAGCATGTCGGGCGCCCCCTGCCCTATATAAAGAGGGCCTCGACCCTATTCTTGAACAAGCAATTCTTCAGACACTTTCACGCTCTTCTGCTCTCGTACTTTGCTCCAGATACTGCCCAACTCGAGCCGACGACGTCCCGCTGCCCCGAAATCTTCGATCTACTCCGGACGTCGGTAAAAGAAGAGCATACTTCTTATTGTATAAGTTTACTGCACTTATTCTATATTCAATAATTGTAAACTGTTTACGAACTTATAGAATTGCCCGCAGAAAACGGTCAACGACCGTGGGCCTTGGAGTAGGAGTCGACCCAGGCTCCGAACCAAGTAAAAATCTTGGTGTTCGCATTGTCTGATTTTAATTATTCCGCTACGCAATTACTCTTTACGAAATCCGAACGATTTGCGACATTCACCCCCCCTCTATCGCATCTCTCGATCCAACAAGTGGTATCAGAGCGGGGTAGTTCAAACTTGGTGCAACCACCAGTTTGAAAGTTTTTCGGATTTACAAAAAAATTTTTATATTTTTTTGTTAATCAACACCACTACATCTTTTCCGCCTATTATTTCAAATAAATAATATCTGTAGGAGTATTTAAAAAATCCTTACGCCTTTTTTAATTTTGAATTCTCATTTTTTCACTATAAGTTAGAATTAATAAAACGAACAATTCTTGAAAATTTGTCATAATTTTTTTTAATATTATTTCTCGAAATTCGTGCCACATTAATTCGAGCAATCTTTTAACTCTTATTTTTCACCATTAATCAGAATATTCATTTCCTAAAAATTTTGTCTCAAATTTTTTTATTATTTTATTATTATTCTGCCTCGAAATTCGTGTAATTTTTTTTGGGCAAATTTTTTTTTTCTTCTTCTCCCGCACTACTAATCCAAGACCAAGTCTTGGTACATTTTGTTCGTTCTTTTGTGTGCAAGAGGTTATTTTATGGCCAACCAAGAATGGAATAGCATCCGTCCACCACTCCTCTCCGGCGAGAACTTCAATTCTTGTAGAAGTCAAATGGAGTCCCTTCTGAAGGCCCACATGGACATATGGATGATCCTCCAAACGGGGTTTACAGTACCTACAGAAGATGGTATGTCGATCGCCTGGGAGAAATTGGACGAACAAACTTTGAGGAAGATCGAGGCAGATGCAAAGGCGACTGTAATCATACAATGCGGCCTAACTAACGAACAACTCAAGCTAGTTGGATCCTTCAACTGTGCTAGAGAAATTTGGGAGAAATTGATCAATCTTCATCAAGAAATCTCAGATGAAGAAGAAGATCAGGTAAGTTATCTCGCACTCTCGGTCCAAGCACAGACAGCCGAGTCAGAGTCTGAACCTGAACCCAGAGTCGAAATCGAACCAGCAGAATCAGACGACGAACTGACTGAGATGGTAACCAATTTCAAATTCTTTTCTAAATTAGAATTAAATAATCAAGCTGATACTGCAATGGTCGAGGAAGGTATAACTTTTGCAGGGAAATCTCCTAAACAACTACCAAAAAAGGAGCTTCAACAAGTATCCGAGTCCGACTCAGACACGGAACCAGAAGATGAATCTAGATCCGAGACAGCAACAATTAAGGGGGAGATTCCTAATAAGGAATCAAAAGGTAAAATTACAAATTTGAATTTTAAAAATCATATAATTTGTTACATATGCAGGGAGAGAGGGCACTACCAAACTAAGTGTCCTACTCGAAAGATTCAAACGATACCACCGACGGCAACAAAGAAACGAGCTCCAAAAGCACGAAAGAACAAGAGTCGCATCCAATGCTTCAAGTGTCAGGAGGTTGGGCATTACAAAGAAGAATGCACAGATAAACGTTACAAAGATCCAGGGCAACCAACCAAAATGGGTAACTATAATTTAAATCCAAATCCACTCTTTACCTTGAATACTGATAGATTAATTAATCTCCCTTGGTCAAATTTAGATATAGATGCATGCTTAGATAACTTAATGAAATCATGTATATTAGCAAAGTCAAAATTCAAAATGTTAAGACAAGAAAATGAGACTTTGAAAATTAAAATTGATATACAAGAAAAACTGATTAATAATTTTGCAAACTTAGAAAATCCAGAAATTTCTCCTCACTATGACATTACCTGAAGTTTTGTTTTGGCTATTCATAGGACTAGATAGCTTAAGGACTTAACCAATTACTTGAAATTTGAAAACATAGTATTGGGAGGAGGTGAGATGATAGTACGTTGGGGAAACCAACTCTAATAAGATCAAGTCTACTTGGTCTCTTTAGACTGGTGAAACCAGCCGAAGCTACCGATCCAAGACCCAAGCTAGTTAGACCAGAAAATGACCTAATTTAATTAGAAAATGAAATTTCATTAAAAGGCTTTGTCAAGGAAAGGGTGGATGATCCCATAAGGCTACGGCCAAAGAAGGCCTAGTGCCTCGCCAAGACCTGGAAGCCAATTTTTGAAATTCAAATTCAAATTATCTTTTGTCAAATTCGAATCTAACACAAATTTCAAATAATTATAGATTCTAATCAGTGTTCAAAATTTCTGCTTTCTACACTTATTTTTTTTTAAATCTGTTTTCAAAATTAAATAACTTTTTTTTCAAAATAAATGAAAATTCCTTTTCAAAATTAATTTTTACCTTCAAACCTGTCTCACAAGAACTTTTAAGGCTAACTGTTTGAAAACCCTAGATTGGGTGAGACAGGAAAATTAAGTTCAAATTAAAATTTCTTTTATGTTGTGTTTTAATTCAGAGGATAATTCCAACATAGTCAAACCATGATTAACATGGTTAAACCTTAGTCAACTGAGTCAAACATGGTCAAACCTAGTCAACACTAAGGTCTTAGATAAAGTCAGTCTATGTCGGATACAGGGGGAGTTCTTCTTAATGTTTTTTTTAGATTTCTCAAAATCCTTATGCTTTAAAACTTATTTTCATCTCAAAAATAAGGCTTTCAAAAGTTGATTCAAAAGCCTTTATATTACTATCTATTTGAAAAATTATTATCATTTCAAAATGCTCTTCGAAAACTGTGTTATCATTCCAAATTGTGTTGAAAATTACTATACTCAAAATTATCTTCATTCCAGATTGAATTTTCTAAAATTATCTTCTTGAAAATTACTATACTCAAAACTATACTCTTTTGATTTTAATAAACCCTAAAGACACAGAGGAAAGGTCCACTTCATGATCTTCAAGGACTCCTAGGAAGTGTCAAATTTAGGGGGAGTTTGATTCAAAAGAAGAATTTTTGAATTTTTTTTGGTAATTATTTTAAAGTTATTAGATAATTCTTATAATTTAAATCAAACCCTAAAACTCAGAGGAAGATCACTTGTAGTAAACAAGCTTCCTAGGACTGGGTCAAGTTTAGGGGGAGATCAAATTAAAAGAATTGTTGAAAATTTTTCAAAATATATGTTTTCATGTACTGCAAGTTTAAAATCCTTTTGAAAACATAAATAATTTTTCGTTCAAAATATTATTATTATTGTGGCCTATGAAATTGCTTTTGAAATAATATTTACTTGGGTTGGCGAATTTCCAGGACACTTAGGAAAATATCCTTGTAGTCAACAAGGTTTCCTAGGATTGTGTCAGACTGGAAAATAAACCAAGTCAAGCAAAATATTGTGTCTTCAAAAGGTCATACATGTACTAGCATATACTTTTTTGGAGATAGTATTTACTTGAATTGGAGAACTTTTCCAGGACACTTAGGGAAATGTCCTTGTAATCAACAAGGTTTCCTAGGATTGTGTCAGACTGGAAAAGAAACCTAGTCAAGTAAAATATTTTTTTTCAAAATGCATAATACTTTTCAAAAATTACTCATATCTTTCAAAGTCTAATATTTTTCTAAAAAGTACTTATGTGTTTCAAATCATAATTTATTTCAAAAGTACTTATGTCTTCAAAAATGCATAATATCTTTCAAAAAGTACTGCTATTTGTCAAAATATAATGTTTCCAAAAGTACAAATATTTTTTTTCAAAGCAAAAATGTTCAAAGTGCGTGAAGCTTTTAAAGATTTGCCTATAAATACATTTTTTTTCAAAATGGAGTTAATCTAGAAATTTAAGTTTTTTATGCCTTCAAAATTATTCTAAGTATCTTCATGCTTTCAAAATTCATAGGCTCTGATACACAAATACTCTCCTTAAGACTTCCTTCAAAATATTTTTTGAATTGGACTTAAAAATGGTCTAAGGAGAAGAATTTAACATTAAGGGGGAGAGATAGGAAAGAAAAGAGGGAATCAAAATTTTCAAATTTGAATTTCAAAAACATGAAGCACTTAGAAAAACTCACTGTTAGATACCTTGCTCACCCATGCTTGTTTTTGATATATGTCAAAGGGGGAGGAAAGGTCAAAGTTAAGAGTTAAGTTAATTATTCAGGGGGAGAATGAGCATGAGAAATTGTTTTTAAAATTTTTTCTCTCTCTCTTTTCACTGTTCAAATTACATTTGGGTTTAGACTGTTACGAATTGATATGTTTTATTAGTCTTAACCTTTATGCTTAAACTGCTATCTTTTTCCTTAACTTTGAATTGTGTTGCCATAATCAAAAAGGGGGAGATTGTTGGTGCAGGAAGCACCAGATCAAACCTTGTTTTGATATTGGCAAAGGATTCAAAGTTAAGGGTTATATGTTGTCTAACAATGCTGCTTGAGAGTGCAGGAAACAAAGTCCTAGCGAAGGGCTGCTAGGCACCTGACGATGGGCTGTCAGGAAACCAAGTCCTGGCGAAGGGCTGCTGGGCGAAAACCAAGTCCTGGCGAAGGGATGCTGGGCGAAAACCAAGTCCTGGCGAAGGGATGCTGGACGTAAACCAAGTCCTGGCGAAGGGATGCTGGGCGAAAACCAAGACCTGGCGAAGGGCTGCTGGGCAAAAGTCCAACTGGTGAAACCGGTTGGCACCAGGTAAATTCTCCCGAGAGGAGTAGGTGAGGACGCGTTCCCCTAGAGGGAACATTAGGCGTCGGTTCGACCTAGGACTCCATTTTGGAGATCCAAAGTCAGAACCAAGACAGCTAAGGATATTCTAACTAACTTATTATTTGCTGTTTTGGACTAACCCTGGATGCAGGACCGAAGGACTGTGTTTCTGCAGCTCAGAGAGCCTCAAAGGAGTGAGGCCGTAGCTGAGTAGGGCGCCCCGGATGTGTCGGGCGACCCAGAGTCAACCCAAAGTCAGCAGAGAGGTAAACGCCCCGACAGCAGCGCAATTGGGGGCGCCTCGCGTGTGTCGGGCGCCCCGCATGTCGGGCGCCCCGCGTGTCTCGGGCGCCCACTGTGCCACGCCACTGAAGGCTGCTGCAGCTCACTCTCGTGAAGCCCTGAAGATGACGCTTTGACCGGTCAACCGGGCGCCCCGCGCGCGTCGAGCGCCCCGGTCAAAGCTGATCCCGAAGATGAAGAGATCAGCCTTGACCAGAGGGCTCGCCGGATCAAGAGCCACGTGGGGGGCGCCCCGAGCATGTCGGGCGCCCCCTGCCCTATATAAAGAGGGCCTCGACCCTATTCTTGAATAAGCAATTCTTCAGACACTTTCACGCTCTTCTGCTCTCGTACTTTGCTCCAGATACTGCCCAACTCGAGCCGACGACGTCCCGCTGCCCCGAAATCTTCGATCTACTCCGGACGTCGGTAAAAGAAGAGCATACTTCTTATTGTATAAGTTTACTGCACTTATTCTATATTCGATAATTGTAAACTGTTTACGAACTTATAGAATTGCCCGCAGAAAACGGTCAACGACCGTGGGCCTTGGAGTAGGAGTCGACCCAGCCTCCGAACCAAGTAAAAATCTTGGTGTTCGCATTGTCTGATTTTAATTATTCCGCTACGCAATTGCTCTTTACGAAATCCGAACGATTTGCGACATTCACCCCCCCCCTCTATCGCATCTCTCGATCCAACACAAGCCTCCAGCTTGTCTCCATGCCACCCTTCACCGTACCGAGACCATCTAGTCAAGTCCATATGTGTAACCTGTACAACCTGTACACTCAACATACACATATAAGAATACAAGGGTAAACCTAACTTAAACCCTTTACCCAAACATCAATACACTTGGCCACTCCAGACCACAGATTGCCTTAACAGGAGCTATATTGCATGAAAATTAGTTCTTAACATGGAGATGTCATATAAACCAATGCTAAGGATGCATTAAGGTTGGAGATGAGAAGATATATCAAGGAGAGATTGATGGACACAAAAGAGGCTGTCACGAATGTGGGTCTCAAATTTAGATATTTGTAAATGCTAGAAACACTTTTTTGCTAACAAGAATAAAAATGAAGTAAAGGGGCCACAGGTCGTATTTTTCCTAGGGCTAGTTAAGGTCGTTTGATTCGAGCTCGAGTTTATGTGTCGTTGATTGTTTTTGGGTTTCAAATAAAACTTGGGTTTGGATTCAATTAGACACGAAATCGCAGGGAAAATTAAGGAAACTTAACTCATGAACTAAACAAAGTGATGACACTTAATGATACAATCAATTGACCACTTAAGCAATTAATGCAAATTTGTAAAATTTGAAAATCAAACCGATATTAAATCAAACCTGATTTCAATTGATACTAATGCAAAGAATTGCTTAGGAATTACCACTCAAAACCAACCTAATGCAAAACAATCCATAAACAAACTGATACAAAATCAGTGCCAAACTTCACTTGACACCAAGTGCAGAAATGCAAGCTGAAAATACTGAAAAGGAGATTTACAATTTAGAAATTGATGCTGGTCAATTTAGCTTGAAAAGCAAAGCTACCAGTATAGTAATAAGCAGGAATGACTGAAGGAATTCAGATCGATGATTGATCAATCATAGCAAACTAAATGCAGAAACGAAGGTACATGAATGCAGAAATGAAATGCAGAGTTTCAAAAACTGAATGCCGAGAAGCAACAAATTAAATTCAGAAGCAAACCAAGCAACTGATATCTAGTACTCCAATCTAATGTTCGGATAAAATTCAGAAGAGCTGATGTTATCTTGATACAACTTCAGAGTTGATGACCGGAAACATTGTAGCAGTGAAACCGAACTGATTCGCAACTAGCTGAAACTAATGCATAAATGAAACTGGATTCAGAAATTAAACTGAACAATTTAGCATAGAAAACCTAGCTACCAGTGGAGCGTTAAGCAGAATTGAAAGAATAAATTCAGCATTCGAAAACTGAGCAACTCAGGAACAACTTGATGCAGAAGTGATGTGCAGAATTGAAGAACCTGAATTCAGAAATGCAACTACTAACCAAATGCAAAACAAACAAATCAAGCTGAGACTAAATTCTCCAAGCTAATGTTCAGATGGGATTCATAAGAGCTAACATTACTTGATATGAAATTCAGAAAGGGTGAAGTGAAGCATTGCCGAAGGAAAACTGATATAAAAGCAAACTGATTAACAGAAAATAAGCTGATACGCAACAAATAAAACTAAATGCAGAAATTGATTTCAATTGCTATGTAAATGACACAAATGCGAATTCAGAAGGAAATCTCGAACTAGCTTGATACAAAATTCAGGAACTGTAGATAAAAATTGATACGTAACAAATGAACTAATATGCAGGAACAGGAGTATGAAACAAATTGAAACTACATCTAATTGTTCACTAACAGGCAATCTACTGATTAACTTGCAGAATTTAAACCTAACTAAGGCAGAAACGATTCATACAAGAAAACTAAACAGCTGATACAAAATGCAGAAATGGAGCATATTGCAGAAATTAGATCTACTGCTCGGGACTGAAAATTCAATAAGAAAACTAAACATCGATCTCTTTCCTTAGCTCCAGATCTTCTTGCCGTCACACAAGATTGAGCCTCGAACCCGTAAGCTCCACAAATCGCTGGGAATTAAGCTCTTCGAATCGATTCAACCCAACTCTGATCAAAGCTGAAAACAGCAACCGATCTCCTCGATCTCGCTGTGTAGGATGGCGATGATGATTTGTAGATGATCAGAGCTCTCCAGAGGACCCTCCGGCTAGCTCAGATGGATAGAAATGACACACAAACGAGACCAAGGCAATCAATTCACAGATCTGACGAAACCCTCAATCATCTCTGTTTTTGGCCGAATTAGAGCTAGAGTCCTGACGGAGAACCCTTCCCAATGATCTAGAACTGGATCAAGGATCGAAATCGATTTGGTCACGCCCTCTGATGAAGAAAATTTGAAGAAAAATGAAGAACCGTGAAGGAAGAACGAAGAACTCGGCGAAGACGCGACACTGTGCTCGGGAGCTAATCAGCTGTTTATATGGTTAAGCAATGGACAGTCTAGATTAACCCAACTCCATCCAACGGTTGATCTTCACCCGATCTGAACCAAAACTTCCAGATGTTGATCAAGGGTCAGGATCTACCTCCCAGTAGCTCAGTGTTAGTGAGAGCCCTAGAGCCAATCATATGATGATTACTTTTTGGACTCATTGTATCATATTCTTGTATATATATTTCTTATATATAAAGGCATTTCTTATGGTTATTGTACTTATGTGTATTGGTGCCAAATAACTTAGTATAATAACGTCCTTGAGTAGAAGGTTCTTATCTATATCAATCGATTAGTTGAATCGATAGTGAGATGATATAGAGAACACTACCCTTAATTATTCCTAGTCAAGTATTAACATTCAAGGACAATGTTAATGCATAGAGACTAGCATGTAGGTCAACATGATGACTTGATCTCACAAGTCATGGATATGAGATATCAAGTTGACACATGGGTATACATTGGAGAATGTATACTGAATGGCCCGCCATGAGAAAGTATCATGGATCGTTATATGAGTGTCATATACTTTCTCATGTGACTATTAGTATGACTATTAGTCCTTAGACCTGAAGTCACCATAGTTCCCTACATAAGGAGTTATGTACTTTGGTTTCGTCAAACGTCACCCGTAGCTGGGTGGACTATAAAGGCGATTACTGGGTATGTAACAAATTATGCGGAGGGATGTGAGTGATGTAGATGGGATCTATCCCTCCTATATGACAGGAGAGATATCATAGTCTTGATAGAGTGAGATCACTAAGTGCATGACCATGCCCAAATAAGGCAATATGAGATATTGAGCTTATTTGATTATAGTGAGTCTACTTGGAGTTCAAGATACATAGATTGATTGGAGGATGACACGGTCTATGCCTCATGAAAGATCAATCTAGATATCGAGGATAGAAGGACGTTGTCACATATTGTGATGGTCACAATTATTAGTCACAATGGTGATGTTGGATCTCGACATTCTTGTAACTTGGGTAGCAATGATGTGTTGCTAGATACCTCTCATTGCTTATGTATTTAAATAGGTTTAAGGGCATTGCCAACGTTACAAGAACCTATAGGGTCACACACATAGAGCAATAGATGGAGAATAAGTCCATATGATGGACCGAGAGTAATGAAGTCAAAGTTTGACTTTGGCTAAATATGGAAAGTCCATAAAAGACAAGTTTGACTTGACTCAAATTAGACAACTTGAGTTGGACTCGAGTTTGATCCAAGTGTTGGATGAATCTAATCATGGGAGAATAATGAAGTCAAAGTTTGACTTTGGCTAAATATGGAAAGTCCATAAAAGGCAAGTTTGACTTAACTCAAATTAGACAACTTGAGTTGGACTCGAGTTTGATCCAAGTGTTGGATGAATCTAATCATGGGAGAATAATGATGTCAAAGTTTGACTTTGGCTAAATATGGAAAGTCCATAAGAGGCAAGTTTGACTTGACTCAAGCCACATCACCTTGACTTGACCAAGTGATGACATGGCATCATCATCAAGGCTAAGTAACCTCCCCATTTGAATTTTGAATTCAAATAGGGGTTACCAAAGGTGGTGGCCGGCCACTTAATGACCAATAATGACCATTAAGTGGCCTGCCAATTAAACACACACAAAAGGAGTTTTGTGTGGGTGGATGATTCATTCTTCTCTTGACTTGGTTTTTGCTCTCCCTGTCCTCTCATCTTGCCGAGACCCCAAGGAGTGCTAGCACACTTTTGGGCTCTCCTCTCCACTCTTTTGCTTGTGTGGATACTTCTAGAGGGTTGCTACTTTGCATCCTTGAGATCCAACACCAACCGAGGAGCGAGCGGGAATTGCGGGGCACGCATGGAAGGTAGTTTTCTCTTCTCTAATAGATCTAGGTTGTAGATCGGTTTTGAAGCATGTAAACGAGCACTCGTAAATTTTTTAAATGATTTTCTTCGCTCGGATCCTTTCTATTGGGGCTTTCGGGGTTTCCGCGACGCGAAAAAGTGGTTTTCGCGGCCCGAAAAACCCTACACTCAGATCTTCCAGATTTGCAATGGATGACTCAGATCAACCTGATCTTTGAATGGATGGTTTAGACCTCTTTGATCTTGATCCAATGGCTAGATGATCTCTGATTTGGATGAAATCTTCAGATCTTGGTCCAAGTGCTTGATTAACCCTTACCCCAGCTCGGATTGCCTCAAAGTTCTTAGATGGCCTAGATCTAACCGTAATTGAATCGGACGGCCCATATTAGTCGATGCTTGATCACTCGATCCGGGTCCACTTCTAACTCAGGTTTGACCCAGCATGACCTAGGTCCATGATCCTTCCAAGCCTACAAAAGTAGATCAACAATTTAGTATCAAAATGTCTCCAATGTGTCAAGATTTATAATAAAACCCAAAAATAGAATAAATTCATGAAACTAGGCTAAATTTAATATTAAGCAAGTAAAATATGGGTCAAACTTGGATTTTAGCATCTAAAATGACCAACAAAATGATACCTATCAACTCCCCCACACTTAAGCTTGAGCGTCTCGCGAAAACTACTAAGTATGTATCCCTTAGACTCTTTCTAAGCATAATTAGAAGCAAGTGAAAAGAAATTACCTAAGGTTGTCAATTCTCAAAAATCTAAGCTCTATGGATTAGTATCTCGTCCTTAAATCAACAACTTGGCATTTTCATCCTTCATGATTCATTGAGATGAATTTAACTCACTAAGCCTTTCAAGGGAAATGTCGGTGGCTCTCTTTTCGAGTTCTAAGTGTATGATGAACGTGGAGCTCACTCAAACACACATGCTTTTTGTACTATCATAGGCTTGCTTGTTATCTACTCTCCACCATTATTCATGATTAGGATCAACATCTATAAAAGTTTATTCAAACAAGTGAAAGACATTTGAAATGGTAGAAATGAAGTAAAAACTAAGAAAATAGCAAAATTGATGAAGTGGAAGACTTAGTTGCTCAAGAATATTTCTAATGTACTTTGCCCTCTTTATAGTCCTCATATGGAAATCAAAAGTGTGGTGGAGTAAGACTTTGGCATTGCCCTTGGTTCGGATGAAGAAAACTTTAATTGGTTTCAATGTGCCAATTCGCTCTTGTGTGCCAATCTTGCTTCCTTCTCTTTTCTCATTTTTTTTTCTCTTCTTTCTTTCTATCTAGTAAAATCAGAATGGTAGTGGAGCAAAGCTTTGATTCGGATGAGAATATCTTCACTAGTTTCATGGTGCCAACACTTCATTTGCATGCAGCCACTTTGTTTCTTTGTTTTGCTTCTTTTTCTTTCTATTTTCATCTTCTTTTTTTTTCTGCTCTCAAACCTTCTAATGGATCATTTCGGATCAAAGTTTATATCAGAGAACTTGAGACATCAAATAACAATCAGAGAATTAGATGCTCCAAATATAACCCTCACTAAACAACTCTTGCAACTCACTCTTGATACAAATCCTCTTCAAGTTGGCACACTTCTATCATTTTTTTTCTGTTTCAGCTTCCAAGTCCACGGCATTACTTGTAGACCTTGCAATTCTCTGATTTCTCGAAGAAATTAGCATCCACTTCACTGACTTTTTCTGCTTGATCCAAACTGTTTCAGATTCCAGCTTCATTGAATTTTTTTCTTTTTTTTCTATTCTAATCTAAATCATCCAAGAAGCCACATCTTTTTAGTTCTGATTAGCAGTGGATGTACTCAATACTTTTTGATACTTTAATGAGTTGAGTTCCCTGATTCACAGCCTAGAAAACCAGTTTCAGTCCCAAGTTAATTCAAACTGCTTGTATAGAAACATTCCAATCTGATTTTTTACTATCTTGCAGATTCTTCAACAGCTCTTCACAGATTTTTCAGCACTTTACAGCTTACTTCGAACTCAACTTGTATCACTCAGCAGCTCCAAATCGAATTGTCTCAGATTTCCATTTTTTTTCATTTAAAGTGCTTGCAATGCAATTCAGATTTTTTTTCCAGCTTCAGCTCTGTTTTTGTTCAGCCTTAATTCAGCCTCAATTCAGACTTCTGACTTTGTACAGCTGCAATTCATCTTCTAGCAGATTGTTTCTAATTTGTATTAACTTCCATAAGTCTTGATCCCTACCTTGCTAACCAAATCATGCTTCACAGATTTTTTTTTTCTCTTTTGGCACAGAATTTCTCACTTGTGTGCCACTTCCACTTGGCACAAATTTTTTTTTTTTTCTTAAGCCGAATTCAACTTGGCACAACTTTCTTGGATCTTCAAATTATATATGATCAAGACTCTAGATGCTTCAATTGATTTCCTCCTTAACTATTTCTTCCCACTTGATCATGATACTAAACTTAACTTGACTTGGCACATTTTGGCTTCAACTTGAATTGAAATGAATCCTTGATACAAAATAATTCCAAAACACTAGCCACCTCCCCCACACTTGATCTTTTGTCCATCTCGGGCAAAGTAGCATCAAGAAACATCCCAAACAAACAAGTCCATAGAAAAGTATGGTTAAGAGTAGGAAATAAGGAAAGAAAAATAGAATAAACATGATTATTGCCAAAAATTGATATGGAAAGGTAAACAAATTGATTAGCCTCTATAGATGTGATCCCATCATTGAAATATAGTTTTAAAAGAACCTAAGCAAGTTCTAGAGTACAATCACATATGTGTGCCACAAAAATAAGGCTAATTCTCACTAGGTACAATTAATTCATCCCAAGTCATCACTTTGGAATCTAAAGCCAAGTAGTACTCAAGCATCCAAGATTTCATCCATTAGCTCAAACCCTAAGTTTTAACAACTAAATTTAATTTATTTTTAAAAGACTCTAAAATGACATGAAAACAACCTAGAGGGATACATTTATTCCTACTCATTAAGAAAATTTGCCAAAAGAAATAACATGGTATTTACAATGTCTATTTATTCATTTCATGCTACTCTACTCACGCATTTATTAGCAAGAACTCTTTTTAAAATAAAATTCTACTTCTAGAAATCATAAAAGTGAAAAATGCAATGAAGGAAAATGCAAGAAAGAACAAACTCCCCTTTATTTCTGGCGGTCAGAGTCGATCAAGAAATAACCTCCATCGTGGTAGTGGAGGAGTACAGGTAATTGAGAGAGCATTCTTCATTTGATCTATGTCATGGTACATGGCTCCCCCACACTTGAATTTCACAGAAAAATGTTCAGGTGGTCATAGACGATTAAGGTACAACGTCCATTTTATAAGTGGAGTGCTATTAATTAAAGTAAGATCTACTCCTCCCTCTTGATGCCTTTTGGAAGTCCTTCTAGGAGGTTGGAGTCTGTTCAGATGGAGCACCCACTCCAAAAGTCTTCTGGACCCTGCAAAACCATGTAATACCTCTCTCAAGCGTGCAGGGTAAGAAAAAAGTGCAATAACATCAATCTCCATATAGAATGTATCCAAAAATGCATCACATCCAATAAAATCACTTTTTGGTACCTCAATGAATTTTTCCCAATTAATATCCACAAAAGATGCATCAAGAAACTTATCATAACCAAAGAAATCAATTTTTGGTACTTCAATGGAATTTTTACAATTATTTTCCACCAAGGACGTATCAAGCAATGTATTAAAACCAATGAAATCAATTTTTGGTACCTCTATCAAATTTTCACAACCAGTTCCTACATAAGGAATATCAAGAAATGTTTCACAGCCAATAAAATCAATCTCGGGTACCTCCATAAGTTTTTCACACTAAACTTCAGCATAAGATATAGCAAGAGATTCATCACAATAAACAACATCAATTTCATGCCCTTCTAAAAATTTTTCACAATCAAGTTCAGCATAATATATATCAAGAAATGTTTCACAGCCAATAAAATCAATCTCGGGTACTTCCATAAGTTTTTCACACTCATCTTCAACATAAGATATAGCAAGAGATTCATCACAATAAACAACATCAATTTCAGGCCCTTCTAAAATTTTTTCACAATCAATTTCAGCATAATATGTATCAAGAATATTATCGCAATGAATAAAATCAAGCCTAGGTGCCTCTATGGAATTTTCATAATTATTTTTCAAAAAAGATGTATCAAGACATGCTTCACATGCAATTCTAGACACCTCCCTGAAATTTTCTAAAGGAAAAGGAGAAATACTTACCTGATCGTACTGAAAAATACCTGGAGGTTCTACAAGAATAGATGTATCCATAGCTTCCTCCTGGTCAAGTACAGGTTCTATTTCATGCTCAAGTTCTGGTGGATACTCAACTGGAATAGGTGATCCTTGGGTTCTTGCTCCCATCATGCAAGTCCCTACACTTTCTGGCTTATCCTCTGAATTTTCTAATGTATCAGTCAATGTTGGTGGTCCCTGGGGCTCTGTGCAATCCCCTACACCAATGAAATCATCTCCTATGCATGCTTCTTCTGTAATATCTGCAACAACCATATTAGAAAAATTAGGACCATCAATAACACTATCATCACAAAATAAAAGATGAGAAGAGTCCTGTGGAGCTTCAAAAATAAGTTTAAGGCTGTCACAAGCTCTTCCATCCATCTCCTCCAATGCCTCTGTCTCTATTGCATCTTCAACCCTATCTATGCTCAAATCTCCTCCCACTGGTAAAGAGACATTTGGTTCTTCAGGAGGAATACATGTTGTAGGTGCCCTAATTTTGATGTTTTCTTCTTCTTCTTCCACCAAATTTGCAAGATCACTTGAAGAAGGACTTGGCCATGCACTAGGGTCACCTATTAATCCGATGGCGATGAATTTTGCTCAACCTCAGTCGACTGATCAACCTAACGTTTCCCTTCCCGACTGAAATTTTCAGATCTTGATCTATGATCATGATTGACTCTATCTTGAACTCGGATTGACCAGAAGTTGACCGATAGCTCAGATCTAGCCGTTCTCTAGAATGGACGGCTCCTATTAATCCGATGCTTGATCCCTTTGATCTGGATCCAATGCTGACTCAAGTCTGACCCGATTTGATCTAGGTCCATGATCATTTGAAGCCTACAAAATGATATTCAAATTTAGTGTCAAAAATATCCCACATATACAAAGATTTGAATTAAAAGCCAAAATAGGGGAAATACATGAAACCTAATACAATTGCAAACTTAAGCGTATAAAATGTGGATCAAACATGGATTTTAGAGCCTAAAACAATCAATAAAATGATGGTTATCAGGTCCCTTCTTGTTGCACCCAAAGCAAATGATGTGATCTTTTGACTTCGCTTTGGTGGAAGTAGATGCTTCTTCTTGCTCCAGTATCGAAGAAGTTCTCTCCTCCCCCTCACTCCTTGAAGTGGAGACCTCTTCTTCTTCCCTTGATGAAGTGGATGATCTTTCACTCTCTTATGCCACTTCACTTGAGGAAATGAATGAATCTTTTTCTTCTTTTTCCTTCTCTTTGGATGTTGAGATTATTTCCTTGAGCTCTTCTACTATTTGGACTTGTGTAGGATTTTCATGAAATGCTACCATCTTATTCCATAACTCGTGTGTATTTTTGTATTCACCTACACCACTCATTACATCATTAGGCAAAATATCAATTAATTTTGAAATTACCTTTTCACTTACCTTTGATTGGGTTTTTGCTCAGTCCAATATCTTGGTCGGAGCTTTTTCTCATGTTTATCTCTTGGAACTTCGAATGACTCTTCTAGTACAATCATGCAATCCCAATCCATGTCAAACCAAGTCTTTGCCCGCATCATCCAATAGTCGAAGTTCTCACGATCGTAAGGAGGTGGAACATTGATGTAATCCCCAATTTTTCTTCAATCACCGTTTTCTCTAGCTTTTTACTCTCTCGGCGGTTAGTCCGTAGATGAGCGAACCTTGCTCTGATACCACTTGTTGGGACCTTGTCGTTTAGCTAGAGGGGGGATGAATAGCTTCTTTTTGATTTTTTTTCCTATAAATGTTAGAGCGCAAGCGGAATAACAAAAACTAAAACTAACAACTAAGAAAGACACACTGATTTACGTGGTTCGGAGATAAAGCTCCTACTCCACAGCTATCCGTAAGGTGGATGATTCCCCGGAGCACCTCCGGCTAGCTCTTGTCGCTCCTTATGGGTGGAGAAATTTTGCCACAACCCTTTGACATGATCTGAGCACTTATAGGCTACTAACAGGCTTTTACCAAGCTTGTTTCGCCAAAGAAAAGTAGTC
This sequence comes from Boesenbergia rotunda, assembly GCA_024364735.1. Lineage (NCBI taxonomy): Eukaryota > Viridiplantae > Streptophyta > Magnoliopsida > Zingiberales > Zingiberaceae > Boesenbergia > Boesenbergia rotunda. Next base: position 26,756 of record JAGFNQ010002521.1, read on the forward strand.
AAACATGAGCTCTCTTAAATAGAGCTCGATACTATTTTTGACCATTACCAGTCGACTGCCCCTGGGGAAATCGACTGGTCCTCGCAAATTCAAATGTCACCGCCTTGACGATTCACATTCTGGTCGACACCAGTCGACTGCCCTGTCGACTGCATCAGTCGACTGGTCATTTACCAGTCGACTGATCTCTCTGTGCTCTACCTCAGTCGACTGAAAAACCTGAAATTCAGGTACTAGTCGACTGCCCTAGGGGCAGTCGACTGGTCTCAAGCCCAGAAACTCTCTGTATGTTTTAGCAGTCGACTGTCATACGGGCAGTCGACTGATCAGTGAGAGTTTGCAAAGAAAGACCTATTGGATAGCAAGATATTTCAAAATTAGATTATGGGTTATGGTTATGGATTAAAATTCTTGTGTATGATTTCATACTCCTTGAATGAGCTTCTTCCACCAAATTTGTAAGATCACTTGAAGAAGGACTTGGCCATGCACTAGGGTTACCTTGAACTGATATAAAATCAACTCCGGGGTTGTTTTGAATGGGAAAATGGGATGCTAGAAATTTTTCAAGAAATTCGGCATTTGGAGTGTTTAAACTTGACACAACCTCTTCATTCCCCAAAGTTAGATCACAATCATGCCCCTCAGAATTAAGAGTAGCTTGAGAAGGTACTTGTCCTGATCTTTGGGCTTTTAATTGATTCATTTGATCAACCAATTGTCCAAGGCGTCTTCCAATGTCTTGAATCATCTGTTGTTCTTGAAATGTGACATAAGGTTGCTGAAAATCAAGAGAGGCTGTGCATTTTGAAATTGGAGCTGTTGGGGCTGCTCAAATGGTTGAATGGGCTGATTAAACTACTGAAAATTGGACTGATAGCAAAGATGATGTTGCTGGAAAATATTGTTCTGAAAATTCTGAAATTGGGGCTGGCATTATTGAATGAATTGTTCAAATGCTTAAGGGTGAGAATTCTGAGTGTCTTGCTGAAAATTCTGACCTTGAAACTGAAAATCTTGCTGAAATTGTTGAAATTATGGCTGAAAGGATGGTTGAACTTGCTGAGAATTATAGCCCTGAAAATTCTGGTTTTGATGTGGAAATTGCTGTGGTCAGGATTGAAATGGAACGAGCTGAAAGTTCTAATTTTGAAATTGAAAATTCTGATTGTTTGGTGGAGAATATTGCTGTAAAGGTTGAAAACCACTCTGATTTTGATTTTGGAAAGTCTGAATTGGTTGGAGCCCTTGCTGGAAATTCGGACTTGGCTGAAAGGATAGCTGATCTTGCTGAAATTGTTCCTAAAATTGTGGTTGAAGTTGATCATTTGGGTGCTGAAAATTCTGGTTGAAATTGCTGTGGTGGCTGATTGAAAGGTTGGTTCTGCTGAAAGTTTGAATTGGGCTGCTGAAATTGTTGGAAAGATTGACATTGTGGCTGCCCTTGCTGAAATTGATAGTTTGGTTGCTCAAAATTTGACTGGGATTGCTGAAAATATTGGTTTTGCTGCTGAAACTGTTGACATGACTGCTGGTAAGTAGATGAATCACTGTTGAGTCTTTGTTGGGATTTCAATTGCTTAATCCAATATTTTAACTCCACCAGTGCAGTTTTGATCTCTGATTGTTCAGTTGAAAACATTTTGATCTTGCAGCCCTGTCACAAAACAAACAAGAAAAATGGCAGCAACCGTATACAAAAGATAAAGCAAAAGAAAATAGAATAAAATGATATGCCCATAAGCACACAAGCAAAAATCAAACAAACTCGACTAGTAGTTCCCCGGCAACTGCGCCAAAAATTTGATGGACCCAAAAGAGACTGTCACGAATGTGGTTCTCAAATTTAGATATTTATAAATGCTGGAAACCCTTTTTTGCTAACAAGAATAAAAATGTAGTAAAGGGGCACAGGTCGTATTTTTCCTAGGGCTAGTTAAGGTCGTTTGATTCGAGCTCGAGTTTGTGTCGTTGATTGTTTTTGGGTTTTAAATAAAACTTGGGTTTGGATTCAATTAGACACGAAATCACAGGGAAAATTAAGGAAACTTAACTCATGAACTAAACAAAGTGATGACACTTAATGATTCAATCAATTGACCACATAAGCAATTAATGCAAATTTGTAAAATTTGAAAATCAAACCGATATCAAACCAAACCTGATTTCAATTGATACTAATGCAAAGAATTGCTTAGGAATTACCACTCAAAACCAACCTAATGCAAAACAATCCATAAACAAACTGATACAAAATCAGTGCCAAACTTCACTTGACACCAAGTGCAGAAATGCAAGCTGAAAATGCTGAAAAGGAGATTTACAGTTTAAAAATTGATGCTGGTCAATTTAGCTTGAAAAGCAAAGCTACCAGTAAAGTAATAAGCAGGAATGACTGAAGGAATTCAGATCGATGACTGATCAATCATAGCAAACTAAATGCAGAAATGAAGGTACATGAATGCAGAAATGAAATGCAGAGTTTCAAAAACTGAATGCCGAGAAGCAACAAATTAAATTCAGAAGCAAACCAAGCAACTGATATCTAGTACTCCAATCTAATGTTCGGATAAAATTTAGAAGAGCTGATGTTATCTTGATACAACTTCAGAGTTGATGACCGGAAACATTGTAGCAGTGAAACCGAACTGATTCGCAACTAGCTGAAACTAATGCATAAATGAAATTGGATTCAGAAATTAAACTGAACAGTTTAGCTTAGAAAACCTAGCTACCAGTGGAGCGTTAAGCAGAATTGAAAGAATAAATTCAGCATCCGAAAACTGAGCAACTCAGGAACAACTTGATGCAGAAGTGATGTGCAGAATTGAAGAACCTGAATTCAGAAATGCAACTACTAACCAAATGCAAAACAAACAAATCAAGCTGAGACTAAATTCTCCAAGCTAATGTTCAGATGGGATTCATAAGAGCTAACATTAGTTGATATGAAATTCAGAAAGGGTGAAGTGAAGCATTGCCAAAGGAAAACTGATATAAAAGCAAACTGATTAACAGGAAATAAGCTGATACGCAACAAATAAAACTAAATGCAGAAATTGATTTCAATTGCTATGTAAATGACACAAACCGCAATCCAAATTCAGAAGGAAATCTCGAACTAGCTTGATACAAAATTCAGGAACTGTAGATAAAAATTGATACGTAACAAATGAACTAATATGCAGGAACAGGAGTATGAAACAAATTGAAACTACATCTAATTGTTCACTAACAGGCAATCTACTGATTAACTTGCAGAATTTAAACCTAACTAAGGCAGAAACGATTCATACAAGAAAACTAAACAGCTGATACAAAATGCAGAAATGGAGCAGATTGCAGAAATTAGATCTACTGCTCGAGACTGAAAATTCAATAAGAAAACTAAACATCGATCTCTTCCCTTAGCTCCAGATCTTCTTGCCGTCACACAAGAGTGAGCCTCGAACCCGTAAGCTCCACAAATCGCTGGGAATTAAGCTCTGCGAATCGATTCAACCCAACTCTGATCAAAGCTGAAAACAGCAACCGATCTCCTCGATCTCGCTGTGTAGGATGGCGATGATGATTTGTAGATGATCAGAGCTCTCCAGAGGACCCTCCGGCTAGCTTAGATGGATAGAAATGACACACAAACGAGACCAAGGCAATCAATTCACAGATCTGACGAAACCCTCAATCATCTCTGTTTTTGGCCGAATTAGAGCTAGAGTCCTGACGGAGAACCCTTCCCAATGATCTAGAACTGGATCAAGGATCGAAATCGATTTGGTCACGCCCTCTGATGAAGAAAATTTGAAGAAAAATGAAGAACCGTGAAGGAAGAACGAAGAACTCGGTGAAGACGCGACACTGTGCTCGGGAGCTAATCAGCTGTTTATATGGTTAAGCAATGGACGGTCTAGATTAACCCAACTCCATCCAATGGTTGATCTTCACCCGATCTGAACCAAAACTTCCAGATGTTGATCATGGGTCAGGATCTACCTCCCAGTAGCTCGGATCTTCCAGATTTGCAATGGATGGCTCAGATCAACCTGATCTTTGAATGGATGGTTTAGACCCCTCTGATCTTGATCCAACGGCTAGATGATCTCTGATTTGGATGAAATCTTTAGATCTTGGTCCAAGTGCTTGATTAACCCTAACCCCAGCTCGGATTGCCTTAAAGTTCTCAGATGGCCTAGATCTAACCGTAATTGAATCGGACGACCCATATTAGTCGATGCATGATCACTCGATCTGGGTCCACTTCTGACTCAGGTTTGACCAATCATGACCTAGGTCCATGATCCTTCCAAGCCTACAAAAGTAGATCAACAATTTAGTAGCAAAATGTCTCCAATGTGGCAAGATTTATAATAAAACCCAAAAATAGAATAAATTCATGAAACTAGGCTAAATTCAATATTAAGCAAGGAAAATATGGGTCAAACTTGGATTTTAGCATCTAAAATGACCAACAAAATGATACCTATCAGAGATCAAAACTAGGACTTTAGGTCGAGGTTCAATTGAACCATTTAAATAGTTTTGAATTTTGTGTCAATCATGGGATTGGTGATAGATACATGGGTAAATGTATTTTTTTCCAAGTAGACACAGGTATCACAAACCTCTCCACAAGATTTGAGAATTTTTAGAGATTTATCAAATTTCTGGTGCATTTATGAAGTTGGATTAGAAAGGCTGAAAATATAGGGTACCGGTCGATTGATGCAGCGGCAGTCGACTGGTACAGTTTAATCCAGGAACTAGGATAATCGACGCATCAGTCGACTGATCCCCCATCAGTCGACTGATCTTTCTGTTAAGTTGATCAGTCGATTAGCCCTGGGGCAGTCGACTGATGTAGGGAATCTTTTAAAAGAACAGTCGCGCGGGGGGCGACCGAACCTTGGGTTTCAGCGCCGCCCCCTGCGATTTCTCCTCTCCCTCGACCTCCCCAACTGCTTTAAGCCTTCCCAAGATTCTAAAATCACATTTCTAGCCTTCCTCCACCTTAAATTCGAGTCTAGGGCAAGAAAAACACCCTTTTTTGAGTCAAAGTTGATCATCACTCATCATGCAACAAAGGGAGAAACGGTAATGAATCATTTGTTTTATTTTTCCTCATCTGGTTTGTGATTCATGACTAACTCTTCACTTTGTATATGTTTGCCTTGTTCTTGTCTTCTTGATTGGGTCATTGTTGGTATATGCATATGTGGGTTGCATTTAGGGCTAGGACAAAGAGAAGGGCTGGTGAGGGATCATCCCAACAACAGTCCCTAGATCCTGAGACACCTCGGTTCCGTTCCGAGGCTTGCCTCCAGATATTTAATAATGCAGACTTCATCTTGATGAACTGTAGATATCTCAATCGAACATACTTCCAGGAGATCACTCCTCACATTATTGAGATAATCACACATTTTGGGTTAGAAAAACTAGTATACTGTCATCTTATGTCAATGTTGACCTATGCAAGGAGTTTTATGCCAATCTTACATGTAGTAATCCTGATGATGGGATATATGGGTGTATGGTACAGGGAGTTACCATTCCTTTCACACCTGGATTATTAGGATCATTTTTAGGGTGTAGGGTTTCTGAAAACCCATTTACATGTTTTCCCAAAGTCATTGAGCCTTTGACCTTGCCCAATGTCACCTCTTGATCAAATTTATCGTCATTATTTTGGTAATCCTCGACCTCCTCTACAGCGTATCTTCATAGCTGGGCGCATGAGTCCAGTTAGCAATGTCTTGTGTAAAATCGTCCTAGACTGCATTCTGCCCATTGTCGCCAAGGGAAGGTCAATGATCCGGCTACCTCACTTGGTGATGATGTATGCATTAGAGAGGAGGTTAGACATTGACATTGGTCGCCATGTGTTTGCATCTATCGTCCATTTTTCGTATAGCGTTAATAGAAAGATCTACATGTCATTCGGTCATATTTTGACTGAATTCTTTTTATCTAGAGATATTAGAACCACTAGGGGTCAGGTACATCAACTATCTAAGGACTATGACCAGATTGGCTCTCGGTAGCTCTCCTTGGCTGGGATCGAGAGACGGCAGGGAGTGCTAGTCTGGCACCGTCGTCACGATTCCTCTAGTTCTGATGATGAGGAGGAGGCTAATCCTGCTGCTGCACCTACTGTTGTTCCTGCTGGGACTACAGAGGAGTGACTCTCCCGACTAGAGACAGAGATGCATGGATTTAGGGAGGACTTTCAGAGTGTCCAGCAGCGGCAGATTGATATTCAGGGGGAGGTTCATAGTCTCATGGAGCACTTTCAGAGGTTCCAGCAGCGTCAGAACGAGATGTATGAGATGATGCAGCACTGAAACCTTATGTATTAGGCCCCTCCTCCTTCTCCTCTAGGCGATGACATGTAGGCTCAACCTGATTTGGATGTGGTAGTGTTGAGAGTGTATTTAGCACAGGGCATTCTTATTATCTCTCAAACACTATATTTGACATTGTACTATTTGGGGATTTCAAGGCTATGACCCTTGTAGTACTTATTTATGTTTTTCATATGCACTATTAATTCATGTCTTGATATTGCTTAAATGAAATATTATTCTCTTGCTATTATGGTTGGATGGAAAATTTCAATATATTTTTTGTCAAAGGTTTATGGTAAAAGGGGGAGTTTTTATCACTAGTTTTGTCTTGAGAATCTATATGAAAAAAGGGGGGAGGTTTGAACACATTTTTGGGTTTTAAATAGTATAGAATAGACTTGGAAAATATTTGGGTTCAAATCTAGAATAGAAAGTTGATACAAAATAGAGTGTTTTCAAAGAATTGAAATTTTTGTCAAAAAGTCAAGCATATTTGGTATTTTCATGAAACTATATTTTTCTAGGATAGAATACATCCTAAGAAATATGCTTCCAAAATTTTAGAATTTTTCAAATTTTATGGAATTTATTAGAGGATTTTGAATTTCGGCTGGGAATTTAGATTTCTGTGTATCAATCGACTGCCCTTGGGGCAGTCGACTAATCTTTCTATAGGTTTGCAGTGTGCAGGCCCCAGTCGACTGAGAACTGGGTAGTCGACTAGTGCTGTTGTTTTCTGTTTTCTGGAGATTTTCAGAAATAGAAAGGTGTTCTCATTGATACTAGGGTTAAGGTTGCTTGGGAAAATCTTTTTGATAGTGTCAAAGGGAGATAACTTGTGGTTTTAAGTTAGGTTTTAACTTAACTTGTGAAGTTAGTGTGTAACTTAACTTGTGGTTATGAAAAATTAAAAATTATGTGGCGGGCATAGGTTAAGGGGGAGAATGCATGTTTATGATGCTTACTATGTCTTTGATTTTCAATTGTTATTATTGTTTTTGCACCTAACTTAAACATGTTGCCACACATCAAAAAGGGGGAGATTGTTGCGGCAATCAACCCAAGTTTGATCGGGAAGATCATGGGTTTTGATGTGTGTGCCAATATGATTAAGTTAGAGTTTCATGTTGATCTAATATGTGCATGTGAGTGTGCAGGTTTACAGGATACACATTGACTTAGTTGGACGTCTTCGGGACCGGTGAAGGATGGCATGGGAGACAAATCGTGGACTTGCATGTATCCGAGGGGTCGTGGACAAAACAGGGACGATGAGCCGAGAGAAGCAGACTTCGAGGCATACGTGAAGGATGGTATAGGAGACAGGTCCGAGGGATGAAAGCCAAAGTCGAAGAGGGCTTGAAGGCAACAGGTCGAAGGTGCTCCGGGGAATCATCCACCGAAAGATCAGGATCGTCCACCTTACGGGCAACCGTGGAGTAGGAGCTTTATCTCCGAACCATGTAAATCGGTGTGTCTTTCTTAGATGTTAGTTTTAGTTTTTGTTATTCCTCTTGCGCACTAACATTTGTAGAAAGAAGAATCAAAGAAGTTATTCATCCCCCCCTCCTAGCTAAACGATTATGTCCCAACAGGTATGATTCTCATTTTTTTTCCTCCTTATTTCCTTAGGGTTTGTGTCATGTATGAGTTATCATTTTGTCTTGACAATACAAGTAACTTGGCATGCTTGTTCCTCTTCGATTGGTAATGCATTATCAAGTTTTAGGATAGTGGCATATGTTTTGTATGGCATACTATATATATTTTGATTATATTTAAGGTAGGGCCTAGGTGATGCTACACAACGTACACCTCACATGGAGGAAACTCTCGTATAGAGAAAGAGAGAAATTATTATTAATTGAAAATGATTACCCAACTTTTAAAACAAATAAGGAAATAAATAATCTAAATAAAAAACCATTCTAAGTCTAATTGAGAATATAATTATTTTTTCGTATTTACTAAATAGAAAATGTGACAATCTTGTATTACCAAACTATAAAAATCTCATTTTAAAATTAAATTGAAAATGCATTGATTTTAAAATATTTTTCAATTCTTTTCTTTAATTGGAAATGTGTCAATTTTGAATTATTCTCCAATTTTATTTTATTTTCTATTGTTTCTCTTCTTCTCTCCATTACTAGGTCACTGTTATAGCTTGGCAAATTACTTTTAAGCATAGTAATCCACGCATGTTAGCTGCAATTGCTGATAGTTGCAAGTGGTGACTATCTGTTAAATACCAAAATTCTAGGGGTTAAAATGCATAAAAATGAAAACCTAAGGGCTTTCTTTGGAATAGCTAATTTTGGATGACCGTTTTGCAAAAGTGTCTCCCCAATTAAGTTTCGGTTTCTCCTTCTCTCAGTGTCGAAAACCCCATTTCCTCTCTCGACACAACCACTTTTCTCTCGCCCCTCTTTCTTTCGTGTCGCCGGCCAACCGAGCGCCACTGATCCAAGCCAAGTGTCGATGATGCCTCGTTGCTCCTGCCTCTGTCACTCGATTTCGGACCACATCTTCGTGGGCTTAGGCAGTTGGAGCGTCGCTATCGTCAAGCGAGTCACCGACGACCACCTCATTGTCAGAACCCATCAAAGGTGCGGTAGGGTTGGATAGATCTAGGGGTTTCTCTGTGTTTGCTTTGAACTATGGATTTCACCTTCGATATGCTTGTAACCTCACCTTTTGGCCGATCTAGGGATGTGCCCTACCGAGTTTCACTGTCGTGGATCGTTTCCGGGCTATGTACGCTGTGAGTGGGTGTGATACTGCGTCGGGTTGGACCTGGAGGGTTGTTATCGGCGTCAATCCGAGGTAACGTCCTCTTCTATTAGTTATCGATCTTGCGGATCCTGACTTGGATTTGTATGATGAAAGGTTTCTGATCAATTTTTTTTCTTTGCTTGTCGTAAGCTTTGCTGGAGTTGCTTGATGGGCTGGCTTTCAGTATGTTTTATAGGGATGTATAGCTATGTTTGGTTTTTGTATTTGAGGATTTAGGTGTGTCCCGGTTTTGGTTTTTTTGTCATGAATTTTGAGGGTTTCCTATTTGTGGGTGTGGTTTATTATTTGGTGGAGATAAATTAGGTGTATGACTTATGATTAGTAGAGATTGTGTCTTTAGGGTTAGGATGGTTTGGATCGATAATTGAGAAATCTAGTTTAGCTAATTATCATTTGTTAATGTACCTTAACAATAATCTTGATACAGGATCTTGACTTTGGACTCGTTTGGTTAATCGTGGAAAGTTCTCATTTACGAACTTCTATAATAAAGGCGGGTACTTCTCCTTTGTACTCGAGTAGTTTCTTTTACCTTAAAGCATGGTTATTTCATGTCTAATAGGTTGCTTGACCTTAAACCTTGTTGTTTGTTATTTTAACATCATCGTTGATACTTATTCTTCGTTGAACTTCGAGTATTCAAAAATTCGTTTCTGTATAGTCCCCTATTGGTTTTCTGTTCTGTAAAGTGCCGCTTGTACGCGAGTACTTAGAAGTTCATTAAACACAGATAGGTTTATTTGGCATTAAAAATATCCTACCTAGTAGTGTAGGTGCATAACCGTTGATTTCGATTTTCGGTTAGATATATTGATGCATAATCGTTTATTTATTGGATTTTGGTTGCATCGTTGTTTCTCCGGTTGTTCGTGCATCTTGTAGCATGCACCATATCTGCACGTTGCATACTAACGACTGTTGGCTTCCATATGGTTAAGTCGTCGTTAGTCATTTTGTTGCTCGATTCACTCAACCACTTGTTGTCGTGGTAGTTGCTAGAGTGCGAGTATCTGTCCTGTTATGCCACACACGTTGCAGTTATAGGCAAACAGTGACACCCTCACCGTTGTTTTTCGAGGGATATTGTAGCTGTTGATAGCTCCTCCTATGTACCAGGGTCTGGAGTGTGAACTCCCCAGCATCCTATCCACTCAACCACACCTTTGTGGTATTCGTTGGAGTGCGTACAGTTGTCACAGCCCTACCCACTCGGTCACACAGATGTGATGTGTTGGCGGCTTGACTGGCGTCAGGGGTGACATATGTCATTGCTTCATATGCATACATATTTCTTTTATGCATTTGCTTGTGTTTGATGCACTTATATGAGCTATGGTTATTGCACATGATTGACATGCATGTATATCTTAGTTTTATTGTTGTTGCGTTGTTTTACACCTGCTTAGTTGTTATTTGGTTTTATAACATGTTGTTCTATATATGTTATGCATGTCTAGGTTCCTATATTTCTTATGGACTGTACCCTGTTGGATTCTCTACATATTATACCTTTTTGTTATATCATGCTTATTATCTACTCATATACCCGCAGAATCTGTCCGGACTCACCACCCCTGCTTTCCCTTTCTGTTTCAGATATCAGGTAGTCATATTTCTTGGAGCCAGGAGAGGATCCAGTCACCAGTCCCCGAAGTTGAGTTATTCTCCGCAATTTGGTTTAGTTGTTTTATTTCGGTATGGAGTTCAGTTTTCACATTTTATTTGTTTATCAGTATCGGACAGGTTGTGTCGTTATTAAAAGAGATATTTTGAGTTCTCGTTGATTTTAGTTTCTTTTATGTTTAAGGTGGCTGAGCCACCCGTTATCTTATAACTGCGTGGTTGTGTTTATCTTTTATATTTTGTGATACTAGCCGCTTGTGGCTAAGTTATATGGTGAGATATTATGTACATTTGCCCCATATTATCCGCCGTATAGGGGAGATGTTGCCCGATTTTCGAGTAAGCATGTGTCTCTGGGGTCGTGATACTATCCTTGTGGTTGTTACTAAGCAAACTCACTGATGTAATGCCTCTATTTTCTTTAAGCCCCATGATCATTGTTTTCTTTTGCAGTCATATATATGTGCACTTGTTTGAGCGCTATCCATATTATAAATTTTAAATTGTTTCATCACTCTGTCCTCTTAAATGTGTTTTTGAAACAATTGAAGCAATTATTATCAGTTTAAGTTCTTGAGGCTATTATAGTTCTTTTGTACAAATAGTTTTTTTCTAAGTTGCCTCATACATAAAATTAGCTTCCATAAATATGAGGCGCACTTAATCACATAAAATTAGCTTCCACAAATTAGCCCTTATCTTTTTTTTTGGTGAATTTGACATGCCCAACTATAAGCATTAATCACACGAGTTTTATCCTTCTATTCTACTTTATAACCTAGATCACTAATATGCTTCAAATCTTTTGAATCATTTAAAATTTTTTGTAACAAGTGTTTTCTATTTTCTTCCTCTAATTTTGTATATCAAATCTTTAGCAATTCAATTTATTTAATTGTCAATATGTTTTTATCATTTTTAACAATTATACAACCTCACTTAATTACATTTGGTTTATTTACGTATTCTTACTTTCTTTACATACTATGTTTTACTAATCATATAGCGACATAAAATTTTGATTAATTGTTTGACAATGTTGTTATTATTTAATACTTGTGTTTGTGTTAATATTTTGTTATATTATTTACAACTATTTTGAAGGTATTAGCTCGTTGTTGGTTGATTAGTTATGACAGGAATGGATAAAGAATGGATATCAAAGGATAAGCTATCAAGTGAATATGACAATGGAGTAGAGTCTTTCTTACAATTTGCAATGGAAAACACTGACGATCCGAATGCAATATCTTGTCCATGTGTAAAATGTGGTAATCTAAAAAAGAAAAATATACAAACTATAAGAGCACATATGTATTGTAACGATATAGATTTGATATATCATACATGGATATGGCACGGCAAAAGATCTACGATAGGGAACTCACATAATAAAAGTGATAAAGTACGGCCAAATGAACAAAAATATGTTCGTGAGGAACCAATAAATATGGTACATGCTGCATATATAGTTATGCTAAGAATCCAACCCAATTCAATAAGCTACTTAAAGATGCCGAGAAACCTTTATATCCTGGATGCACTAAATTTACAAGGTTATCTACAGTTGTAAATTTATTCAACTTGAAGGCCAAATATAATTGGAGTGATAAAAGTTTCATTGACCTATTGTAATGCCCGCCCCTTACCGTCAGGGCGGCACGTTACCATTGTCTTACTACTCCTACTTAATTTAACTTATAGTATAGCACATGATTCAGAACATTGCAGCGGAAATAACACATAAATATAATCATGTAACATCTAGTAGCATCCATGTCTTAAATAAACTTCAATAGAGATAACAAGTAACAAGTATAAGGTATAACACATGCTTTCTTATAAAAGTAAGTGCTAAGTCTTAAAATGGATCGATCAGCCAAGTCACCACCACACACATTAGCCCTTCCTGCAGCTTCCCTTTCTTTAATAATTTCTATGTTGATCTGCAACATAAGCGAACAAACTATAAGTATGAAACTTAGTAAGCTCTTTCCTACTCACTAAATTCATACGTCACATGCATTTGAGACACATATAATATCTTATGCATGTTAGTGATATGAGAGAAGTGCCCTAAGGCAATCGCCTTATGATTGTAAACATTTATTTTAATAAATGATAATTCACTATTTGAGTATACATGTTAGTGTATTTGATTGGGATCTTAAACTCATCTACTGAATGTCCGCAATACAATTCACAGCATAAGAGAATTTGTGATGGGATCACAACTAGTGATTATCTCTACATGTGCAATTGTGAAGTATTGAAAATATCCCTAGTCGATGAATTGATAAAAACGGACACTATCAATTCTGTTGAGACTAGCATGGGTTATTCTCTAATCAGCTGATTCTCACTAGCTAGCGACATAGGGATGTCCGGAGATAAACATGGATGCTAGTTAAGGGAACTAGGTCATTGGAGTGACTAGCTGTAAAACTTCATATGGTAATCTATATAGATATGTCAATGAAATTCTTACTGCAGCTTAAGTGCGATGTTCCTTTGACTTGCGGTGTTCAAGTCATCTTGGTCATGGAGACTTATACTTTAACATCTTAAGCAAGCATCTCCAAGGAGGTGTGGACCCAGGATGATTGGGTATAAGCCGAAGTGCCCGAAGATGTTTGAACAGCCTAAAAGGATTCACCACTCCTTGCGAGGAGATGTATACCCAGGCCTTTCGTCGGATTGTTACTCAAAGCCTCTGGCCAGAGCATATCATGTTTAGAGTATGAGTCTCTTAAATACATGAGAGTAATTAGAAATCCAAAGGATGAGAAAGACACTACTTGGGCTAGGTGTGACGTAGTCAGTCTAGTGGGGACTGACACAAACAGACCATGTCCTGAACCAAGTGGGTATAAGATGGTGAAGGGAATGAGGCACGATTCATTAGAGCTGCTGAAGGATTTCAGAATTATTTCTGAGGTCAACCGTTGATCTTTCGATTAATTGGGGGTCATGATGTACTACTAGGTGCCACTCATGATCGTTCTATAATTGGTTGATTATAGACGGCCAACATAAATCGAAAGTCTATTTAGTCACACGTACTACGAGTAATCCGAGGGATTTAAAATGAGTTGAAAATTAAATTTTCCAATCAAGAGAAATAAGTCGAATCTGAATTTATCAGAGGCGCATCGGAAGCTTAAAATGGCTAAGTCTTTTGAAGGCTTATTGGACGAATTAAATGAGTTTAATTCGTAATGGTTTTGGCTTGGTATGGCCGGCCACAATAAAGGAGGGAAACCAATTTATTTGGTTTAAATTATAAAATAAATCAAGCGCGATTTGTTTTATAAAATTATGGATAAATAAATTTATATAAAGAAATTTATATAAAGAGATTTATTTTCATGGAAATTAAAATAAACCTTGGATTGGTTTATTTTATTTTATAAAATCAATTATGAATTGATTTTTCCATGATAAGAAAAATTTATATAATAAATTTATTCCTTTTATGGAAATTAAAATGAACCATGAATTGGTTTATTTTATTTTATAAAATCAATTATGAATTGATTTTTTCATGATAAGAAAAATTTATATAATAAATTTATTCTTTTTTATGGAAATTAAAATGAACCATGGATTGGTTTATTTTATTTTATAAAATTAATTATGAATTGATTTTTCCATGATAAGAAAAATTTATATAATAAATTTATTCTTTTTTATGGAAATTAAAATGAACCATGGATTGGTTTATTTTATTTTATAAAATCAATTATGAATTAATTTTTCCATGATAAGAAAAATTTATAATAAATTTCTTGTAAAATTTTATTCCATAATAAAAGGGGAGACATGGTTGTTTTTATTATAAATTGAGTTATAATAAAAACTTGGTATAACGGAATAATTCATAGAAAAATTTATAAGATAAATTTCTTATGAAAAATTCCGTTAAGAGGAGACTTGACGATTAAGAGGCTACTATATAAAGGTACCAAGGCAAGGCTTGGAAATTAATTCAAGAGATCAAGGATTCTTGCCTAGCCTCACTTCCTCTCCTTCTCTCCCTCTCCCTCTCCAAGTGGGCGTCGGCCCTAGAAGTTCCTCCTAGGGTTGCCGTGAGCCAACTCCACCAAGAAGGCGCCGAAGAAGAAGAAGAAGCGGGTCGCGACTCCTTCCTTCCTTTCCCCGGAATCTTGATTCCGTTACTTGGTGTCATCCCGAAGAGAACTCGGCGTGGACGCGAATAGAGGCAGAGCTTCCAAGGGAAGCTACGGTTGGATCTCGTCCCTTATTTCGAGTTACGCGAGGTATTGAGTAAATTAGTTTACTTTCTACAAAATTTTAATTTATGATCATGTCCACACATCATAAGGTTGCATGCTAGATACGTGGTTACAATAATTTGAGAAATTATTTATGCTAATTCTTCCGCTGCACGTAATTATTTTTTAAATTACGAACCCGTATCCATGTCAACATGCACCCGGTCCCAACAATGCATAGCATAAAAATACATAAGGCATATAAAGTATATAAAGGCATATAAACACATGAACATATGCATTGCAAAAACATTTAGGATACTCTTTAGAAAACATAATAAGTAATACTTTAACATAAACATACATCATCTTTATTGGGGCCCCCGGCTTGTACCCATTCTTTCTTTTACGCGCATACCCCTAGGTAGGATGCGAGGTAGCTAATCCCGACCTACAAGGGTCTACATTCTAGGCTTACTATCTTTGAGTCTAGGGACAGCTTCGGTAGTCCAGAACCGTGGATCTTTTTCAAGATCTGGTGCAAGCCATTCTTTAAAGTAAAATACATACATGCATTCTTTCCTTTTCTTTCTTTCTTTCATAAAGAATGTACTATGGACATTCAATCATTCATAAGTATAGACATACTTTTTCTGGCATAATCATTAACATAAATAGCATGACATTATAAGACTTTTCTTTAAACACATATAAGTGAAGCAAACATCATGCTAGTCTTACCAACACATCATTCATATACTTACTTGTCTTAGTCAAGGCAATACATTAGTTTTAGCTTTCCTTTCCTACCTTAACACATGCTGGCCGAAACATTATAGGAGAGGTTTCATGGCATAAAATTCGCACAACATTGAAATAAAGGTATACTTTTCATAAGGGGTCATTTATAAGTACAAGGATAGTCTAGACTTCATTACACATTAGTTTAGGTACATGATTTGTAATTGAACCTATTCTTAGCCCTCATTCCAGTAGTTGGCCGAAACTCACAGCTAGGTAAACATAGAATAAAAGTCATATAATCATGGAAATAAAAACATATTTTATATAAGAGATCATTTGCAAGTACAAGAGTAGTCCAAATTTTCACTAAACCTTAGTTTAGGTGCATGCTTGTAACTCTACTTAGGTTAACATTGTATGAGAGTACATGTAACATTTTTCTAAGCATCACAACATGAAAATAAACATGAATTTAGGTTTGAAAGGCCTAGATCAGGGGCTACCCGAAAGGTACAACATGAAACAAACACATACATCACATGCATATCACTTGAAGCATCTATAACTTCATGAGGGTTTATAAATCTGTTTTAAGGCCTAAATTAAGGTCCTTTGGTCGAATATTACAGAGGTCTTTTAGCATAGATTCTACCAAATTTCTTGGCTAAAAACATTGTTAGTAATATGAGAGAAGTGTCCTAAGACAATTGCCTTATGATTGTAATCATTTACTTTAATAAATGAATATTCACTATTTGAGTATACATGTTCGTGTATTTGATTGAGATCTTAAACTCATTTACTAAATGTCTGCAATACAATTCACAGCAGAGAGAATTTGTGATGAATTCACAACTAGTGATTATCTCTACATGTGCAATTGTGAAGTATTGAAATTGTCCCTAGTCGATGAATTGATAAATACAGACACTATCAATTCTGTTGAGACTAGCATGGGTTATTCTCTAATCAGCTGATTCTCACTGGCTGGTGACATTGGGATGTCCGGAGATAAACATGAATGCTAGTTAAGGGAACTAGTTGATTGGAGTGACTAGCTGTAAAACTTCATATGGTAATCTACATATAGATATGTCAATGAAGTTCTTACTGCAGCTTAAGTGCGATGTTCCTTTGACTTGCGGTGTTCCAGTCATCTTGGTCATAAAGACTTATACTTTGACAACTTAAGCAAGCATCTCCAAGGAGGTGTGGACCCAGGATGATTGGGTATAAGCCGAAGTGCCCGAAGATGTTTGAACAGCCTACAAAGGATTCACCACTCCTTGCGAGGAGATGTATACCCAAGGCCAATCGTCGAATTGTTACTCGAAGCCTCTGGCCAGAGTATCACATGTTCCGAGTATGAATCTCTCAGAAACATGAGAGTAACTGTCACGCCCCCAGAGGCACATGCTTCCACGAAAATCAGGCAGCATCTCCCCTGTACGGCGGACAATATGGGACAATTTATACATTTATCTCACCACCAATATAGCTCAGCCACAAGCGGCTGGCATCACAATAATAAATAAAAGATGGCTCAGCCATCACAACTGTAATATGAAACACAACCACATAGTTTTATATCGACCAAAAGATAACGGGTGGCTCAGCCACCTTAAATATAAAAGAAACTAAATCCAAAGAGATCTCAAACGTCTCCGATATCGACAAGCAAAACTGATAGCAAATAAGAGGCAACTTTACCAAGTGCTGAAAACAAAACAACTATACCCAATACGGAAAAGTAACTCAACTCTGAAACAACTCCAAACCAAAATCACCCGGTGAAACTGAAAGACTGAGGGACTGGCAACTGGATCATCTCCTGGCTCCAAGCAATACCACTACCTGCTATCTGAAACAACAAAAAGGGAAGCAGGGGTGGTGAGTCCGGACGGACTCTGCGGGTATATGAGTAGACAATAAGCATGGCATAAATAAGATAACGGAGTAGAGAATCAAAAGGTACAGTCCATAAAAAATATCAGATTTACCTAATCATGCATAACCAATATAATACGACATGGTATAAAGTCCGAATAATGACTAAACAGGTATAGAACAACTCAACAACAATAATATCAAGATATTTATGCATGTCAAACATATGCAACAATCATAGCTCATATAAGTGCATCAAACACAAACAAATGCATAAAAGAAATACGTATGCACATGATGCAATGACATGTGTCACCCCTGACGCCAGTCAAGCCGTCAACACATCCCATCTGTGTGACCGAGTGGGTAGGGCTGTGACAACTGTACCACTCCAACAACAACAATAATAATTCCACATAAGGCGTGGTTGAGTGGACAGGATGCTGGGAAGTCAACACGCCAGACCCACGGTACATCGGGGGGGGGGAGCTATCATAACTACAATATCCCTAAAAAAAAACAAACAACAGTGAGGGTGAGTCACCAACGGCTCATCTCTCTAAAACAACGGTGAGGGTGTCACTGTCTGGCATGACAGTGTTGGGTTTTTCGGGCCGCGAAAACCGCCTTTTCGCGTCGCGGAAACCCCGAGAACCCAAAGGCCATGGATCTCGTGCGAAGAAAAAATTCCGAAATAAAGTCACGTATTCATTTCATGCTCAAAACTCAATCTACTCCTAGATCTAAAGAGGGATAAACCATTTTACCTTTGGTGCGTGCCCCGCTTGATCCCGCTCGTTCCTTTTGGATGTCGGATCTCTAGGATACCAAGTGCCGTCCCTCTAGAAGTATCCACGCGAACAAAGTGGATGGAGGAAACCCTTTAGGTGTGCTAGCACCTTTCAAGGGTTCGGCCAAGAGGAGAAGAAGAAGAAGAGCACCAACACTTGGAGGAGGAAGAAGAGAAGACACACCATGAGAAAAATGGAACAAAACCTATTTTGTTCTCTCATTGTGGCCGGCAACATAATGGTCATTAATGGCCATTAAGTGGTCGGCCATAATGGCCATTAATGGCCATTAAGTGGCCTGCCATAACCCCCTTTCAATTTGAATTCAAATTCAAATGGGGGGTTACAACCTTTGGAGATGATGTGGAGCATCATCATTGGTCAAATACCAAGCCAAGTCATCACTTGGTCAAGTCAAGGTGAGGTGGCCTTTTGGTCAAGTCAAACTTGCCTTTTATGGACTTTCCATATTTAGTCAAGTCGAACTTGACTCCATTTCTTCTCCCATGTCAAGTCTAACTTGAAGTGGAACCAAGTCAAGTCAAACTTGATTTGGATTTGGGTCAAGTCAAACTTGCCTTTTATGGACTTTCCATATTTAGTCAAGTCAAACTTGACTCCATTTCTTCTCCCATGTCAAGTCTAACTTGAAGTGGAACCAAGTCAAGTCAAACTTGATTTGGATTTGGGTCAAGTCAAACTTGCCTTTTATGGACTTTCCATATTTAGCCAAGTCAAACTTGACTTCGTTTTTTCTCCATCTATTTGTTCTTTGCGTGTGACCCTATAGGTTCTTGTAACGTTGGCAATGCTTCTAACCTCTTAGAAACATAAGCAATGAGTGGTATCTAGCAACACATCATTGCTACCCAAGTTACAAGAATGTTGAGATCCAGCATCACCAATGTGACTACTAATTATGACTTTCATAATATGTGACAATGTCCTTCTATCGTCGATATCTAGATTGATCTTCTATGAAGCATAGACCGTGTCATCCTCCAATCAATCTATGTGTCTTGAACTCCAAGTAGACTCACTATAATCAAATAAGCTCAATATCTCATATTGCCTTATTTGGGCATGGTCATGCACTTAGTGATCTCACTCTATCAAGACTATGATATCTCTCCCGTCATATAGGAGGGATAGATCCCATCTACATCACTCATATACCTCCGCATAATTTGTTACATACCCAGTAATCGCCTTTATAGTCCACCCAGTTACGGGTGACGTTTGACGAAACCAAAGTACATAACTCCTTATGTAGGGAACTATGGTGACTTCAGGTCTAAGGACTAATAGTCATACTAATAGTCACATGAGAAAGTATATGACACTCATATAACGATCCATGATACTTTCTCATGGTGGGTCATTCAGTATACATTCTCCAATGCATACTCATGTGTCAACTTGATATCTCATATCCATGACTTGTGAGATCAAGTCATCGTGATGACCTACATGCTAGTCTCTATGCATTAACATTGTCCCTGAATGTTAATACTTGACTAGAAATAATTAAGAGTAGTGTTCTCTATATCATCTCACTATCGATTCAACCAATCGATTGATATAGATATGAACCTACTACCAAGGACGTTATTACACTTAGTTATTTGGCACCAATACAAGTAAGTATAATAACCATAATCAAATGCCTTTATATATATGAAATATGATACAATGAGTCCATACAACAACCATCACATGATTGGCTCTAGGGCTCTCACTAACAATCTCCCACTAGAACTAGTGCCAATCACTGTAGTATCTAATACCCAATGACCTAGTGTGACCATCATGCTTGGTCTGTGCCAAAGCCTTGGTCAAGGGATCTGCAATGTTAGCCTCTGTGGGTACTCTGCATATCTTCACATCTCCTCGATCGATGATCTCTCGAATGAGATGGAAACGCCGTAGTATGTGTTTGGTCCGCTGGTGTGACCGAGGTTCCTTAGCCTGCGCAATAGCTCCATTGTTGTCACAATAGAGCTGTACTGGGTCGGCTATGCTAGGAACCACTCCAAGCTCAGTAATGAACTTGCGGATCCAAACTGCCTCCTTTGCTGCCTCAGATGCAGCAATGTACTCAGCTTCTGTTGTAGAATCAGCAACTGTATCCTGCTTTGAACTCTTCCAGCTGACAGCGCCACCATTTAAGCAAAACACGAACCCTGACTGCGATCTGTAGTCATCCTGGTCAGTTTGGAAGCTTGCATCACTGTAACCTTTTACAGTTAGCTCCTCTTCGCCTCCAAATATCAAGAAATATTCTTTAGTCCTTCTCAAGTACTTAAGAATATTCTTGACTGCTATCCAGTGACGTTCACCTGGATCTGACTGGTATCTGCTCGTCATGCTCAAAGCATACGAGACATCAGGACGAGTACATAACATGGCGTACATGATAGATCCTATGGCTGAGGCATAAGGGATCTTGCTCATGCGGTCTCTCTCCTCTCTAGAAGAGGGACCTTGAGT
>JAGFNQ010002522.1:0-17052 GCA_024364735.1 Boesenbergia rotunda
AAAACCTGTAAACGCAGTAGATTTGTAAACGCAGCAGATAAATGTATAACCACGTAGCAGATTTGTAAACGCAGCAATTATCTGTAAACGCAGCAGATTTATAAACGCAGTCATTATCTGTAAACGCAATAGATTAAACAAAAAACGCACAAAAAAATCTGATAAAACGCAGCAGATAAACCAACAACTTCTTCGGCAGTCTCGAAGCAGTAAATGAAGCTGTAAACAACAGCTTCTTCGGCAGTCCCGAAGCTGTAAACAACACCAATTAAAACACAGTTAAACACAGTTTATCAAAAACACAGCTTAAATCAATAACTCTTTATCAAACTGTACACATAACATTGAAACAATAACTCTTTATCATGTTATCCACAAATATTCAAAACTGTAAATATGAATACAATTCAAATCATTACAAACGCATGGTGACTAAGATTTATCGCAACACCAACTTCTTTATCATGTTTACAAACTTATATTCAAAAGGAAAAAATCAACAATTAAATATTGTCAACCCAATTTCCATCACAGTCTTCGCGAATACACGGTGGTTCATTATCATCTTCTGTGTCAACATCCATCGATGGTAACCCCCTACTAAAACATTGGTAGTGGATTGAAGTGTCCTCTAACTCTTCGCCCTTTAGGTATTCAAAGTACTCTCTATTTGGAGTTGCATGTACAACAATCCATAAAGGATCTTCAGGATCTTCAATGTAAAATACTTGCTTTGCTTGACTGGCCAAGATAAAAGTGTCAGACTTGAATCCGAGTCTATTGAGATTTACCAACGTGAAACCAAGATCATCTACTTTAATACCGTTATTATGCTCCACCCAATTACATTTAAATATTGGAAATTGAAATTTATGGTAATCAACTATCCATATTTCTTCTATAACTCCATAAAAACCATATATGACACAATAAGATTTTTATCCTTTGCACTAGCAACTTGCATTGTCTTTGCAACTAAGCTAACTTCAGAGTTTTGAGCAACTCGTATATCATCACGCTGTTTTGTAACATAAGTAACCCCATCAATCAAATAACTAGAGTACTTTAAGACTTGCTTGTTAGGTCCGTGTGCTATCCACTTCAATCGTTCTGATACTTGATGAGTGGAATGGTCAACTACATGTGCAACCTACAATTTTTATGCAATAAATTTTTAGTGATGCATAAATATGATAATGAATGTATGCTAATATGTAATACTATAGGAACTTACATGATCACGCAACCAGGTAGTAAACATTCTGTTATGCTCATCTTGTAACCACTTCTTGGACTTAGCCTTACGAGGAAATCTTGCATTCAAATAAGCCATGTGTTCCCTAATCAAATTATTAGGTTAAATAAACCAATAGAACGTAAGCAAACCTCAAGAAAATATTAATAAGTTGGATACATTACTCGATATAGAGATCAATCTCAGCATCATTTGCCAATATGTAACGATGTGCTTGCTTTAACTCATCGTGAGTAATGGAGTGGACTTCTGCACCTGATAAAGGCTTAGTAAGTTCTAGTTGACGATGACTTAATGGTATCCCAATCGTGTGCAGACTACACAGATAGTCTGAGCAAAATTCAACAGCTTCTTCAGCAATATAACATTCAGCAATACACCCTTCAGGTCGATTGCAATTTCGCACATAACCTTTCAAAATCTTCATGTATCTTTCAAATGGGTACATGTACCTATACCAAACTGGTCCACACAATTTCACCTCTCGCACAAGATGAATAGTTAAATGAATCATTATATCAAAAAATGACGGAGGGAAATACTTTTCAAGTAAACATAATATCGTCACAATCTCTCTTTGCATATCATCCAACCTTGAGACATCTATCACTTTATTACATAACACATTGAAGAAGAAACACAAGCGAGTGATAGTGTCTCTAACATGTTTGGGCAAGACGCCACGAATGGCCACTGGAAGCAATTGTTGCATTAAAGCATGGTAGTCATGTGACTTAAGGCCAACAAGTTTCAAATCCATCAATGACACGAGGTTTTTAACATTTGATGAGTAACATGATGGAAGTTGTATTCCAAACAAAGAATTCAAAATTTTTCTTTTCTCATCCTTACTAAGTGTATAGCAGGCTGCTGGCAAAAATGTTTTCTTCTCCCCCATCCATGGTGCCAAATCTGTCCTGATATTCATTTCCAAAAGGTCTAATCTCGCTGCTACTCCATCCTTTGTTTTTCCAGGAATGTCTAGTAAGGTTCCGAAAAGACTTTCACATACATTCTTTTCAATGTGCATCACATCAAGAATATGTCGAATGTGTAGATGTTTCCAATACTGAAGTTCAAAGAATATTGATTTCTTTTTCCAACATGATTTTACATCATCCTTCTTTGATTGAAACTTCCCACTCATTTTTCCCCAATGATAATTAATTCTTTCAACTCTTTCAAAAACTTCATCGCCACTTAATGGTTTTGGTGCAGGGTTAAAATCTTGGTTCCCATTAAATGCCTTTCGTTGCCTTCGATAAGGATGAGTTGCAGGTAGAAACATTCTATGACCTGTATATGACATTTTCCTACTATGCTTCAACCTTGTTGAATAGGTTTCCTCACCACAAATAGGGCATGCATGATATCCTTTCACAATACAACCTGACATGTTCCCATATGCTGGAAAATCATTGATCGTCCATAGTAAGATAGCCCTAAGCAAGAATGTTTCTTGTCGATATGCATAATATACTTCAACACCTATATCCCATAAACATTTTAAGTCATCAATTAGAGGTGCTAAGTAAACATCAATATCATTTCCCGGCTGTTTGGGACCAAAAATTAATAATGTGAGCATCATAAATTATCTCTTCATACACAACCATGGAGGGAGATTATAAGTAATCATTAAAACTGGCCAACAACTATATGCAGAACTCATTAATCCACGGGGATTCATCCCATCAGCTGATATTGCCAATCTGAGATTTCTTGCCTCAATAGCAAAATCTGGCCACTTGCGATCAACTAATTTCCAAGATGGTGTATCAGCTGGATGACGTAAATATCCATCACTAAGTCTTTTATCAGCATGCCAAGTCAACTCCTTAGATATCTCTTTATTCCTGAACATTCTTTGAAATCTTGGATTAGGGGGGAAGTACCATAGAACTTTTGCAGGAACTCCCTCATTTATAGTATTTTTTTGTCCCAATTTCCACCTTGACATCCCGCAAGTAGGGCAATTTGTTAAATGCTCATACTCCTTTCGGTATATGATACAATCATAGGGCAAGCATGAATTTTCATGTAATCCATCCCTAATGCACATAAGCTTTTCTTTGCATCATACAATGATAAAGGCAATTCATTGTCATCTGGAAGTATTTCTCCTAACAAACTGAGTAAATTAGAGAAACTTTTATCACTCCAACTATATTTAGCCTTCAAGTTGAATAATTTCACAACTGCAGATAACCTTGTAAATTTAGTGCATCCAAGATATAAGGGTTTCTCAGCCTCTTCTAGTAGCTTATTGAATTGGGTTGGATTCTCAGCATAACTATCATATGCAACATGTACAATTTTTATTGGTTCCTCATGAACATATTTTTGTTCATTTGGCCATACTTGATCACTTTCAGTATGTGAGGCCCCTATTGTTGATCTTTCGCCGTGCCATATCCATGTATGATATGTCAAATCCATACCATTACAAAACATATGTGCCCTTATAGTTTGAATATTTTTTTTCTTTAGATTACCACATTTTGCACATGGGCAAGGTATTGCATTTGGATTGTCAGTGTTATCCATTGCAAATTGAAAGAAAGACTCTACTCCATTCTCATATTCACGTGATAGTCTATCCTTTGACATCCATTCTTTGTCCATTCTTGTCATAACTAATCAACCAACAATGAGCTAATACCTTCAAAATAGTTGTAAATAATATAACAAAATATTAATACAAACACAAGTATTAAATATGATGTTATCCAACAATAATCAAACAATATGATTATGCAACAAAATTTGATTATCCAACAATATGATTATCCAACAATATGCAAACCAAATTGAAAACAATTTTAAATAGAAATCATTACTAAACATAAAACATTACCAAATGCTTGTCATAGCAAAAATCCCACAAGCAGCTCACGGCAAAGCAAAAAATCCCACAAACAACATATCCTCAGGCAAAGCAAAAGCACACAAAACCAAATCAGAAACTTCTCGCAAAAGATCACAAAACTAATTTTAAACAGAAAGTTCGCACAACAGGACCTGCATTAGGATCAAAAGCTACCTCCAATTCATTCCTAAAATCCAACAATATGCAAAAAAAAAAAAAAAAAAATAGAACATAGTAGGTTGCCGTAAAAACTGAAGTTCACAAACAAATGATCCATTGTAAGAACTCAGAACAGGAATTCAATACCAAAGGCAAACGAACCAGTCCAACCCTAACTCCATTCAAGATCAAACTCAATGCATCCAAAATCGTACCTGTGATGCTTGGCGCCGCACCTCTGCATAGACTTGGCACGATCGGAATTCCCGACTTCAAACTATTGCACCGATGGCGATGGATCGGGAGCTTGGCCGGCGATCAGGCGATGGATCGATTGATTAGCTGGTGAGCTTACTAAAGAAAGGGGTTGACGTCGGGCGATGATCTCCGGCGATCGGCGAATCGGAGGGAAGGAGGAGGAGAAAAGGATCGCAAGCTCAAAGAGGGGGAGGTGGCCCGACGGCGTAGGCGTCGGCGTCGACGGGGATAGGCGAGTGAGGAAATCGGGGAGGAGGATGCTGAGTCGCTGCGATGCATTAGGGGACTTAGGGCACGGGCTCATATAAAATCTATAACATAAAAAAAATAGTAATTGATAAAAAAAATCAAGATTGGAGAATAAAAACAGAAATTTCTAATTTATATAAAAAATAGAAATTTCTAATTTATATAAAAACAATATTTTCTAATTTTGTATTTAAAAGTTGTGTTTTATCTTTTTTCATATAAAATCTATAACATAAAAAAACAAGACTTTATAAAAAATCAGGAATTTATATAAAAACAGAAATTTTAATTTATATAAAAAAATAGAAATTTCTAATTTATATAAAAAATAGAATTTTCTAATTTATATAAAAATAGAAATTTCTAATTTTGTATTCATTGGATTTTATTTATTTTATTTATTTATTTTACATCATATTTTTACATAGACAACACTTACTAAAAAATTATTGTTATATATATTAAAAAAATATTCAAAGACAACGCTTTTTAAAACCCGTTGTCTTTGATCCAAAAAAAATGACCAATAGACAACGCTTAGTTGCAAAGCGTTGTCGTTAATAAGAAATAAAAAACATAGACAACGGTTTTCACAAAAAGCGTTGTTAAAAAAAATAAGGCAACACTTTTTTAAAAAAAAAAGTTGTCATTCAAATGTTGTGTTTTAGCTTTTTTCTTGTAGTGACATAGTCATCTTCTAAAAATCGGGCATTCGTGCTAACAATGACCTTTTGATCTTTAGATCTATAAAACAAGCCACCTTTCGTTTCTCTAGGATAGCCACAAACAAGCGAACTTCCGCACGAGATTTTAACTTATCAGCGTCCCCTTTCAACACATGTGCTAGACTACCCGAAATCCTAATATGTCTCAAACTGGGCTTACGCCCATTCCACAATTCAGTGGGAGTAGAGGGTACTGATTTAGAAGGTACCAAGTTCAGAATGTACACTGGCGTTTCCAGAGCATACCCCCAAAACGAATTCGGTAATTCAGAATAACTTATCATCGATCTAACCATTTCCATAAGAGGCATATTCCTTCGCTCTGCCACACTATTATGTTGGGGTGTACCAGGTGCAGACAATTGAGATTGAATGTCAGCCTCTGATAAGTAACTCCTAAACTCTCCTTAGAGGTACTCACCACCACGATCAGACCGTAGTGTCTTGATACTTTTACCATGACGTTTCTCCACATCAGCCTTGTATTCTTTGAACTTGTCAAAGCACTTAGACTTGAGGCTCATCCGGTAAATGTATCCATATCTTGAATAGTCATTTATGAATAAGACGAAATATTCAAAGCCACCTCTTGCCTGGATAGACATAGGACCGCACAAATCAGAATGAACCAATTCCAACACTTCTTTGCCTCTATACCAGATTAGTGGCTCCTGTATCTATACACCAGGTACCGGTAGATACCACAGCTAAACATGTTTAAACAACTAACAAAAAAGATATACCTTGATTTTTCTCATTTCGGCGGAGATAGCCCACCTTCCAATGTCCAATCTGCTTGCATGTGAAGCACTTGCCTTTAGGCTCCTCCACACCACCTTGAGTTCCAGCCGTTTTCTTTGTCGAACTAGCTTGTTTCTTCTTCTTTCCACCTTTCGGCTTAGAAGCAGAAACGTTTTTAGCAATATAAGCTTGAGCACTCTGACGAAATAGCCCTTCTGCTGCCTGAAGTTCTGTTAGAAGTTCCTCCAACGAATATATCCTTTTTTCATATTGTAGCTCAGGCGATACTGCTCAAAACGCTTTGGTAGTGTCTGGAGAATGATATTGACCTGGGGTTCCCCATCGATTTCAGCTCCAAGGACTTCCATCTCATTCAAATGAGCCATCATCTTGAGAACATGATCCCTCACGGGTGTTCCCTCAGCCATGGTGGTCGTCATCAAGTTCCTCATAACCTCTTACCTAGCAGCCCGATTCTGGTGTCCGAAGAGTTCCTTGAGATTAAGCATCATGTCATAGGCAGTAGCAAAGGTCTAATGCTGATGTTGTAGTACATTTGACATGGAAGCCAAAATGTAACACCACACCATCTCATCTGCCTTTATCCACTTCTTATAACTCTCTTTCTCCTTTTCACTAGAATGATCTCTAGGCTTAGCAGGATATATCTCAAAGAGAATAAATTTGTACTCCTCAGTAGTCAAGACAATATCCAAGTTCCTTTTCCAATCAATATAATTGGGACCAATAAGTTTATTTTCTTTTTAAATCACAACAAGGGGATTGAAAGCCATTTTGAAAATCCTGAGAATCATATTGGTCAAAACATAAGAATTTAAAATAATATTGATTCCTCAAACAATAAAATTTTAAATTAACCAACACCTCAAAACACTGTGAATTTAGTATTCCACGATAGTGTGGACGTATACTAATCCAAACAATTGCAAGAGGAGGTTTTACCCATTAATTTTATTATCTCATCGACCTTACTTTTTGATAAATAAAATTAATAGTTGGTTTATCTTCGGCCATACAATTAATAGTAGTGACTCAGATGGGGAGGATACTATTAGTTGCATCTAAGTGTATACCATTACTTGATACTAAGTCCCTTATCTAGGATTAAGTCCCTTCCGATGGGGAAGATCGCACGCTCCTAAATAATTTCCTAAAATTATCCATAAGGAAGTTTGAACTAGTGATCTGAAAAACAAACTCATCCGATGTGGAGGAAGGCACTCAGAGCCAATGCGCAAGTTTGTTCGCATCACTTTTCAAACTAGTAATGGAGGCCACAAAACTCAAAGATTCCCTCTCCCACTTAGTAATTTAAAATAAGGAATTTTTACAAACAACCACAACAAGCATATTAAACGGCAAAGCAATAAACACGAAAATCAAATTTCCAACTATTATGGCTTTGTAGATTCCGTTGTTCTTCAATACGCCTCCAGTCGTGTTACCACCTCATCTCCTCCTCCTTTAGCCGTGCAAGTAGGGCCCCGAGTCGAGAAAAAACTTTAATTTTAGTTTACATCCATCGATCCTATATTCCACAAAGGAGTGTACAAAAAAAACTAGATCGAAAGTAAATTAAAAAAAAGCGGCTAACATCGACGTATTTAATTACAATTAAATACAAATGCCTCGTCAACCCCAAGGATTCAAATAAATACAATCACACACACAATCATACACAATCACATAGCCATAATAGTTGGATCATATGCCAGCAACAAAAAAAATTAGCCTGTTCCACATCCTACTATTATCCGACATATTATATATGAAAAGGATGAAAGTAACCGAATCCAAAACACACAAAATCGGAAACCATGGCTCTGATACCAATTGTTGGATTCGGTTGCGGCGGGATTCCTCTCCATATCCCCAAATTAAAATTCTATTGATTAGAATTAATTCGGATAGAGAAAAACACCCCGAACGAATTTTTTCATCTTCATGCTTTTCGATTGAGAGATCGCATGAACAAACTTGTTGTTCAAGCAATCAATCTCCTTTATTGAATAGTAGTGGAAAAGAAGATGTGATTTGATCGCCAGTTTTTGTGTTTATCTTCGGGGTCCAAGTAAACAACATGAATATAATTAAACTAGAATAAAAACAAGATTATACCTCTTGTTTTACCTCGTGATCTTCTATTGTATTCCTATCATCTTCGTGGACGTCATGTGGGCGACGATCCTCCAAGAAACAAAGCCACCAAAATGTCATCTACTTCTTCGTTATTTTTGCGCAAGCAAGGACCTGAGCTCCTCCTCTTCTTGTTGCCGCAAGCCCAAAGGAGGAAGATGTGGGTTCGTTTAGAATTAATAGTGGGGGGGGGGGGGTGAATATCGATAAAATCATTTCGGATTAAAAAGAGCAATTACGTAGTGAAAAAATTCAAATCAATGCTAACACTTTGATTTTTACTTGGTTCGGAGTCTAGATCGACTCCTACTCCATGGCCCACGGTCCTTGACCGTTTACGATGGGCAATTCTATATTGCGCAAAAATATTACACAGTTGAGTTCAAATATAGAATTTAAATACATCTATTAAATAATAATTATACCGACGACCGGAGTAGATTTGTAGATCGGAGCCGCGGGTCGTCGTTGGCGCTTGAGACTTGAGCACGGAGAGTTTGGAGCAGAGCGTTAGAAAGAATTCATTGGAAGGAGTTGTGTTGTGAAGCAAGGGGGTGAACCCCTTTATATACTCGGTTCTTGGGCACCTGTGTTGAAGGGGGTGCTTGGCACGTTGCCTGTTCTATGCGAATCCATATCCGCAGACTTGTCCAGTGATTATCCCTTCAACTGGGGCACTGAGCTGACTGGGGCGCCTGTATCAACACATGCGCCTCATATGCTGATGTGGAGGCTTGCTTTGAGACTGTTTGGAAATAGCCCTTCTTGGGCGCCTGTCACCATACAGGCGCCTGTATGAACAGGCGCCTGCTCCATTCTGGCGCCTAGGAGTAGAAACCTTTAACCTTTGTTCCTACAACCAGGGTTAGTTCCAAAACACAAATAACAAACAAATCATATATAAGTTAAGCACAATTAACAGCCTAAGCTGTCTTGGTTCTATCTTTGGGCTTCCCAAATGGAACCCTAGGACGAACTGACGCCTAGTGTTCTTTCCTATGGGGAACGCGTCCTCATCTACTCCTCTCAGGAGAGTTTACTCGGCTCCTCCGGTTGGACTTTTGCCCAATCCTCCGGATCAGGTCTTTGTTCCCAGTCCGCGACTAGGACATATTGCCCAACCCTCGGTCAGGTCTTCGGTGCCCAGCCCTCGGCCAGGACTTATTGCCCAATTCCTTGAATCAGGACTTCATGGCCAATTCGCGACCAGGACTTATTGCCCAACCCTATGTCTGAACTTAGGTGCCCAACCCTCGGCCAGGATTTATTGCCCAATTCCTTGAATCAGGACTTCGTGCCTATTGTACCTAGGACTTTTCCTGCACACTTGAATCACTTCGTTAGATCACAATAAAATCTTAACTTATGAACCCTTTTCCATTATCAAAACATAGGTTCAATCTTGGTGCTTTCGGCACCAACAATCTCCCCCTTTCTGATTTATGGCAACCAGGTTCAAAAAGTTGAGTTTAAACCATTTGAAGTATATATAACAAGCATGTATAGAAAAAAAAATCATTACTAAAGTCCCCCTGAAATAGACATTCTCCCCCTGAAGCTTTCAATGATATGCAGTTAAAAAAAATCTAAGTGTTTAGATTTTGACTGTGTTTTGTAAAGCATTTGCATACTTACAATGATTTTCCAAAAAAACATTTTGCCAAAACATTTGCACTTAGACAAATTTTGCATAGAATAAATTTTAAAAAAATATTTACTTAAAAAAAATTTTGTGCACTTAGAAAAATTTGTCTTAGAAAATTTTGAGCACAGGGAAAATTTTGATTTAGAAAACTTTGCACTTAGAAACATTTGTACTTTAGAAAAAGTTTTTCACATATAATAAATTTTGTGCACTTTTAAAAAATTTACTTAAAAAAGATTTGTGCACGTGAAAAATCTTTTTGCAAAATCATTTGCACTTAGAACGATTTTCCACTTAAAAAAAAATTGCACTTACCAAAAAATTTTATTTAGAAAAATTTTCACTTAACCAAAATTTTGTACAACATTTTCGCTTAGAAAAATTTCACTTAAAACAACTTTTCACTTAGAAAAGAAAAAAAAATTTCAATTTAGCACATAGAAATCATTTTTACTTAGAAACAATTTTGTGCACTTCGAAAAATATTTACTTAAAAAAAAATTGTCTACTTTGAAAAATATTTTATGTAGAAGAAAAATTGTGCACTTTGAAAAATATTTTACTTAAAAAAAAATTGTGCACATTGAAAAATATTTTACTTAGAAGAAAAATTGTGTACTTTGAAAAATATTTACTTAGAAGAAAAATTGTGCACTTTGAAAAATATTTTACTTAGAAAAAATTCTGCACTTAAGCCAAAAACAATTTTGTGCACTCAAATTTAACTTGAAAATTTAATGCAGCACTTGAATATTTAATTTTGATAATTAAATTTTAACTTTACTTTTTGAAAAAAAAATGAAAAATTTTCTCTCTTCTTTTCTCTCTCTCTCCCTTTGCCATATATCAAACAAAAATTGATAGAAAACCAATTGTAAATCAATTTCGAATCAGAGCCAGTTAAAATTTTAAATATGTATTGAACCAACTCTTAGTGAACCCAAGCAATGAAAATCAAACCAATTAAACTAACCTTGTTCAGGTCCTGTCTAACCTAGTTAGCTACTTACTAACTGTTATATAACAGTAGCTTTCACTAGGGTTAGTCATAAGTGATCTGATCAAGTTAGATTTTCTAAGCTTGAACACTTAACTTGATTGCTGTTCAAATGTATTTATCGCCCCAACTACTCTAGATGCACTGACTTAAAGCATCTTGAGTCAAGGCATAGACCTAAGCATCTCAACCCAGTCTAGGTTATCAATCAAAGTGTTCTAATGTGCTTGTGAGATGCTGGCTTCTAGATCTATAGGTGCATGCAATTCTAAGGTTAAAGCCTAAGCTAAGTCCATTTGTGTAGAAAACCCTAGTTTTAAAGGGGGTATGTTTTGAAAAACCTAAGTCAGAAAATAATTTTAAATTTCAAGACTTAATAAAAGAAATGATTTTATGAATAGAAAAAATTAAAAATCTAAAGGTTTTTTGAAAAGAAATTAGAACAGTTCTATTCTACTAAGCACAACCCTAAAGTATGATGAAGTAGATAAATTAGCAGTTAAATTGTAAAATACGGCAATTCGAAAATCTGAGCCAGAAATTTATTTTTTGAAATTTTTCGGGTTGAGTCTAGGGTTTTTGGCCCTACGGGAGGAACCCAAGGGGCTTTATTGTAAACCTTAAAACTTGTTAAGGACTTCATGAAAGAAAACCTTAAATAATTGGCTTAAGTAAATTTACCTAAAGTTAATAGGCTTGCAGGTAGACTCTTAAATTAAGAAAGGGTAAGTAATTTAACCCTAGAAATTTATTGAGGTGGATTAAAATACAAACGGGAGAGTTAAATGGTTAAAATCCTTACCCTAAGGGTAAAGTGTGAAATTGAGGAAATGGAGGGACTTTTTTGCAAAAGTCCCATCTCTTTATAAGTTTTCTTTTCTCCTTTTCGCACGCTGTAGCCAAAACCCGAGCGTGCCCTAGCCGCGCCCAAAGACACTCCCGACGCCGACTTCCTTCCTTCCCTTCGCGCGTGCCCTAACCGCAGCGCCGTCTCCTTCCTTCTTCCTCTCCCTTTCGCATGCCATAGCTACAGCCAAAGGTCGACTCCTCAATCGACCGCAACCAAGAAGAAGCCAACGCCTCTTCCATTGTGTCGATCGCCCGATGCCAGTGTCAATCGCCGGTGATATGTTTTCTGGTAAGTTTGATTCCTTGAGCTAATTCGATTGAGAGTGGCAAATGGAGGCCCTCCAATCTTCTTGGATTTCACTGAGTTGATTCCTGTGGCAGCATTGCGAGGGTTGTTCCAGTGGTATCATCCTCTGCATGATGGATCTGGACTTAGCTCGATCAAGGCCAACTGGAGAGGGGAATTTTGTGGGTGTGAGCTATTGGGAGGTAAGCTTTATGTTGATTTTGTTTGTTCATAGAGGGCTTCTGATGATCCCTTCGTGTATCCTAGCTTTGTATCCTGGATTGGTTTGGGTTGATTCGGTTCTAATCAAAGAATTGGGAGGTATGCGAGTGAGGGTTGTTTTAGAAATTGTTTTGTTTATATACAAGCCTTTGCAAATTAGCTCTGATTAGTAGCATTGTTGTTACAGTTTTAAAGTTGAAATTTAGAGTTGGCAGCACCTTGAATGGGTTTGCCGTGAGCTCCATTTGGAGATGGACCGGTTATTTTGGATGGCCTAAAGAGTGAACGGGTTTAGATCTCTTTAGATCTTATGATAATTTATTGTGTGATATTTGGTGGGATTAGTGTAGATGAGTAGTTAACGGATCTAGGGTTTAGAATCAGAAGTATTGATATGCTGTGTTATTGACCAGTGAGGTGGAAGCTTGGTTAGAAAAGGTTTCTCTTAGATTTAAATTAAAAGTCATTTTCTGGAATATCCTCTTGGTTTTGGATTTGATTTCGTGTCTTGGGTTAAAGCTTTTGGGAAGATGCTATGTGGTGTCCCTTACTAAATCAGTGATATGGATTTTTTTTGGTTATTTGTTTGGATTTAGGATGATGCAGTATACCTGAGGATTTAATGGTTGTTGAAATTGGAATACGGATTGAGTGGATTCTAATATTGTTTTATTTGGATTTTATTGTCATGATTCTGATCTTGGAGTATGTTTCATCTTATGGTTTAGGTATGGAGATGGAGGTGTAGTTGCTTAATCCTTGTTGTTGCATGAACTTCACTTGAGGTGGGATTTGTGTTTACTCTGATTGATCTAGTAGCTTGTGCTATGGGATATATTGTATCTGGAAAAGAATATTCTGATACATTGGGCGGATTGAGTGTGTGATCTATTTCTGAAGCTAAGATATGATAGTACTTCGTGTGATCATATTTTAAGCTTGTTGATCTTATTGGGTTATGTTCTTGAGGCAATTTAGATTAGATTATGGGTTTGTTCTCCCCCTTGTGATCATTGCCGTGAGCGGTTGAGTGTCATTTGTTTCATGGGAGCCTTTATTGGATGGAATTAGAGGTTGGTTGAGCTATTGGTTGAACCATGAATTAGGTCTAATTTGAGAATAAACCTAATAATCTAAACTGGATAATTTGAGTTCCAAAACCTAACTGGAATTTAATCTAAGTAACTTGGGATAATTATGAATACTCATTTAATTAAGATTAATTAAATGAAATAGGATAATTAGGACGATCCTAATAAATGGAGATAACTCGTTTAGCTATAAATTATGTATTATTGTAGCTAAACATTATACCTTTGATACAGGGCTTTGATTGAGTTTATCGTTGTCGATTATCAGACGGGACGTACTTTTCTGATACGATCATCTACGATTGAGGCGGGTACCTTTTGACTTATCTTTTCTGATATTGTCATGTTGTTATGCATAGACTGTTATAGATAGCAGTAAGATTATACGTTATCCTTGTTTATTATTCTTGTTCTGGATACTTGTTGTTTATCCCTGAGTTATTATGCAGTTAGTTCCATACAGTCTCAAGTATGGTCATATCTATATGTATGCTAGATATCGTGATGTATCTCTTGCGTTTGACATTGAGGGATCAGTAGTTTTCGGCTGGTATACCTTGTAGGTTACCTGTATTTCCTGTTACAGGATTCAGACTGAGACTTAGTATACTGAGGACTTAGTGAGGGAGGTATGTGTACCTATCATATACCATCTTTGCATTGTTGCATGCCGGCAATCAGCGACTCCTTTGTGGTTGAGCCTATCGTCTCCCGGTACACGATATGCGCACACTGCCACTCATGGGTTAGTGGATACCATAGGGTGTGTGCATTTGCCCTGTATTGCTCCGTTCGGCCACTATTTAGAGGGTGGGTGCGGGCGTGGTAGCAGCCAGGGATCCCTTCTCGTACTGAGCCACGAGAAGATGAGAGCTAGACTCCCCCATTGGTTGGGGTAGGAGCGTAGTCTCCGCCAGCATCCTATCCACCCGGTCACTCAGGAGCAGTGATAGCAGGGTGCGTACAGTTGTCATAGCTCTACCCTCTCAGACGTCGCATATGACAGGTGTACGATGATCTGACTGGCGTCAGGGGTGACACATGTCATTGCACCATGTGTATATTTTGGCGTCGTGCATTGTTTGCTGCACTTGATTTCTGCACTTGTTTGACATGCATATACTGGGACTTGTTATCTGAGATTATATGTCCATTGGTGCTCCATAGGTGATTATTACCCTCTTTTCAGGTTAGATGGATTCTGGTATGTATCTACCTCAGTATTTTCAGTACTAGTCTTTCCCTATTGTTGATATAAGACAGTATTAGCGAAACTCTTATTGTTAGTATAACTTTCTATGAATATCTATTCTGGGTATCCGCAGAGTTCCTTTGGACTCACACCGTTGGTTATTTTCCTTAATTTCAGGTTGATGTCTGCGAGGAGAGCCCTAGCCTCCAATCCCCAACTTAAGAGGAGCTCTGCTTCGTTTTATTTTATGTTGATTTACGGTTATGGACCCTGTGTTATGTACTCTGCTTCCGTTGCCATGGTTTGGACATGTATTTATGTTTTATTCGATGGGATTGTACTTTTGAGCCCTATGTTGGACTTCGTGGGGTTTTGGCTTGTTCCTGCCCCCTGGCAGCTCAGGTGAGTGCGTACTTTGGTTTTACGATGGTTATGGTCATATATCCGTTGTTTCTGCATGGATTTAAGGCTTGAGGTCATTTAACTGCGTGGTTGTGCTATTTGTATATATGTGTATGTGTAAATTGTCCACCGGACAGGGGAGGTGCTGTCCGATTTTTTATTGGATCTACGGCTCCATGGTCTCGTGGCGTGACAATTTATTTTTGATATCAGAGCCAAGTTTGTCAGATACCTTGTGGACTTGTGGATTTTTGGTGCCAATCTGATACCAATTTAATTTTGGTATCAGAGCGTAGGTTTGCGATGCCTACTTGTTTTACGAGTTTTACGGGCTTTTCGGAGTTTTACGGATTTAACGGAGTCATTGTTTCAACGTGGGTGTTTGGGACTTGGCGGCGATGGACTTCTTCAGGCGTCGAGTAAGTTGGTTGGTGAGATCTATCTCGAATAATTATCTTAACTTTTGTGTTCATTATCTTGTTTCCGTTATGGTCGGACAAGTGGAATGTCAAAATAATCAAGTTATGGTTGGTGAGATTTAGTAATTATTGCTTATAACTGTCAGTTTTATTTTAGAGAACATACTATGTTCACCTGTTTGATGTGGTCTTCGATGATGAATTGAAATCGGCAAGGGTCTATGTAGAAGCTGACAATCTTAGTTTATTAGCATCTTAGTAGATATAGTCTATATACACTATCTATTTTGGCCGTTGGATGGAAATTTAGCGTTGTTCCTTTTGGGAAATTGTTTAATAGATTTGTTAAGTTATACATAAATCTATGGAGAGTCTTGTGGATAAATGTGATCACGGAAGCCTTATGTTTGCAACTGAATCAACTTATAGAACGGGTGATTTTGAAGTCAATGGAGGTTGGTTAGTTAATTTGAATTGTTGATGGGTGGATAGCTATATATTTGGATTTTCTTGCTTTCAATAGGATGATATATTTGATACTTGCTGCATGTTGGGACATTGTGGATAAATAGGTTTTGACTTAATAAGGATGGGTGAGATTTTTCAGTTAGAAGTTTAAGGTCCATCACTATTGTTTTATAGAATATGGAATCATTATCCTTTCACATAGCTAAACATTTATGGTTTAGGTGGTTAATGATTTGAATTTATTATGCTATACAAGGTTGTAGGATTATGCATTGTATATATGAGTCCTGTTTCCTGAGGCATTGGTTATATGAAAAAGGAGAATAGTGGAAAAAACATCATGTCTTCTTGCATGTTTATGTAGTTCATTGGAAAGGACAAATGAGAATTTGTAGAGGATTTACCCATATAGACATAATATGTCATAAAAATAGAAATACAGTTTCAAACTAGAAGATTGGTAAAACCCTTGCTAGGGGGGGGGGGGGCAACGAGTGTTGAAAAACTAGCGACATGAGCTGTCGATGATATTGATGAGATATGTATACATATATAGAAAAGTAGGAATGCTAGTATTGATTCCTCGATTATATTAAGGAGGTCAGGGTAGGAACTGGCTCATCTTAACCTTCTACTCCTCATTCACACCTGAGAAGAAGAAATCTACACGAATAGAATAGTTTCTGATTTTGGTTGGCAGATTATTGTAGCCCTATCATAGTATAGTATGGTTCATTTTTCCCTAGAGTTAAAATTTGATAATTGGTGAATGTCACCATTCCTGTATAATTAGATATGATTTTTGAATCATATTACCATTCCTGTATATTAAGGTACGATTAGAAACTCTCTCATGTTATTGGATCACGGTATCATTCCTGTATATTAAGGTATGGCTAGAAATTCTCTTGTGTTACTGGATCATGTTGTTATTATTGTACCCGTCTACTAACTTGGTTAGATCTGATGACTTAAAGTCAATCAGTTTATAGTAATCATGGTCATGATCAACCATGAAGGTCATTAGTTAGCTTGTTGCGGACTTATCTAAATGCGGAGAATGTTGAT
>JAGFNQ010002522.1:17065-35625 GCA_024364735.1 Boesenbergia rotunda
AAAAGTGTGGAGCTACTTGCTTGACACTTATGGGTTACTGTTTGTACTTGGTCTGAATAACCAAGAAGCTACCTACGACTTATGATTTGTGCGGAGGCAAATCACTTACAAGACTAGGCCACCTGTTTAGATGATATTCAGGACAACCTGTGAGGAATAAAGGAATTACTTCATGAGTATGTTGAGATACTCCTGAGAGATAGCATATCTCTATCTTCTTGTTATGGAGTAGGACCTTAGAGGGTTTTGACCATGGTGTGGAGGAAATTGGACTGTATTGAATTATGACACGATGGTCGTTGTGACTCGCTAGTGGCTACGCTATTCTATGAGGGATTTGACACATAGATTGATAGTATATGATTGGATAATCTCGATGGTGCATCAGGATCTACGACCCACTAGGGTGCGGAGAATGTGAAATTAGCTTCGTCCTTACCTTCTAGTTAGATATTGGACATTCATAAGGAGGTCAAAGATGTCCACTGGTTTTCGGTTATTATACCCCTGTCGTGGACCTATTAGTTTACTGGATGATAAGGTTGTTATCACCGTGGACTATCTCGTTGGTGTTGAGAGGTGAATTAAGATTGGCAAATCGCTATAATATGTTGTATTTTGAGGATTCTGTTAGTGGATATGGGCATACCGGATAGGTAGCTTTTTGAGGGATCATTGGGTCGATAAGTGATCTTTCGGTGGTTGATAATTAAGAAGTCTGTTATTAATAGCAGCATATGATACGACATATTGACACAATCTCTAAATTATATGTTATTTTCTGATGGTCTATTGGAGGATATATATATACATATATATGACTTGTGATGTTTGGGAGGATGTTATTGACTTGTGGATACTTGGGTGATATTCATGGGTTTTATGTTTGAGGATCGGAGTATAGACTTGGCACTAGTGATCTTAGGACTGAGTGCCCTTGATAGTTGTGATGACTGGATGGTTGTCCGGTTGTATCTGGTTATTGGATGGTAACCTCTGGATTGATATCTCCAGTTGTTCCGTAATGGTGTAACCTTAGGGTATCAGAAGGAGTGATTACTCATGATGAGTACAGACATGTTTAGCTGTTATTGTGTGCTGTATGAGGAATAACGAAATTTGAAGACCAAATTATTATTAGTGGGGGAGAATGTAAAATACGGGGGAAAAATTTAAAATAATATATATATATATTATATATATATATATATATATATATATATATATATATATATATATATATAATATATATATATATATATATATATATAGGAATATATACAATTAGAGGGAAAATTTTGAATAATTTCCCTGAATTTTTGAAAATATTAGTAGGGAGAATTGGATGTTAGATGAGTTGATTTTGAATTATTTAGGAAAAATTAAATTTTCGAAATATATATCTATATATATATATATTTATAAAAGGAAAAGTATTAATTATATGTATTTATAATTACTCCCTCTCCCTTCGCGAGCCCTAACGCAGCCGACCCCTTTTCCTATACCTTCACCCGCAGCCAACGCACTCAACCATCTTCTTCCTTTCTCTCCTTCGCGAACTCGTGCCCTAAGCCACGCCGACCATCCCTCTTCTCATCATACCGAGCTCCTCCGCCCAAAACCGACCGACACCAGCAGTTTCTTCTCCTTGAGGAAGGTCGTCCTTCTTCTTCACCATCTTCTCTACACGAGATCTTGGAGCGATTCTCACTGAGTTAATCGTCGTACGTTTCTTCCCAATCTGCTCCTTCCGCGAGCACAAGCGGTACTGCTGACCAAACTCCGACCATCGCCGAGCAATTCGTGCTCCTTAATTACCCGAGTGTTGGATCAGAACAATGGGAGGAGAAAAGAGGGCATGCGATCACACATGAGGTAAGCTTTGAATTTTTCTAGGGTTTGTATTTGAAACGTTTCTCTGCTAGAGTGAATAGAACAGTGATAAGGAAGCTAGGTTTCAAATTTTTCTAGATCTTGAAGTTGTTGGCTGCTCCGGCAGGGATGATCTCGCATTGATAACCAAGGCTAGCCTTGCTGACACCTTACTCCACATGGTAGCTGGCTGTAGGGCATTGGAGCACAACTGTCAATTCTTGGATGGCTTCATCAGGTAAGATCTGTGTGGTTTACGGCTTGGATTTAGTGTATGCAAGGAGTTATTTAGTTTTGGTTCTAGGAAGGTTTGGATGGTTCTGCCGGGTGGGGGGTGAATGGATTTGAATTGGAATTTAAGCATTAGCTTAATAGTGTTTCTATTTGGTTTCTTGCCATGGGTTTTGTTAAGCTTGATTCAGATTTGGGTGTTGGGACTAGTTATAGTGTTAATACTAGAATGTTTCCCCATTGATATGTATTTTTTTTATTTGTATGTCTCCATTGGGATTTAATTTTGTGATGGGTTTGTGTAGATCAGAAGATCATGAGTTTTAGAGATTGAGTTCTATGGTGTTGCTTCTACAGCCGTGAGCCTTGTTTGAATATGTTATAACTTTGGAAGAGGTCTGGCTTAAGGTTATTAGTCCTTACCGTGAGTTGACATTGGTTTTCCAATTTGAACGGTGATGTTCTAGAATTAAAATCATTGAGATCATGAGTCACCATAATGTGTTGGGTGAGCTGTTGGTTAGGTTATGTATTAGAATTAATTTGAGATTTAAATCTAATAACTTAAACTTGATAATTTAGGGTTCGGAAATCTAACCTGAATTTAATCATGGAAGATTGGAGCAATTAAGGGCTAATCATTTAATTAAGATTAATTAAATGAAACGGGATAATTAGGACGATCCTAATAATTGAGATAACTCGTTTAGCTATAATTTATATATTATTGTAGCTAAACATTATGCCTTGCTACAGGAAACTGACTTGCTTTCGGACTTTTGGATGGGAGGTCCTTATTTGATACGGACTACTTTTACTCTCTGGAGGCGGGTACCCTTTGACTTATCTTTTAGATATTGTCTTATTGCTATGCATGGTTTGTTATAGATAACAATAAGTTATATGGTATATTTGCCTTAGTATACCTGTATTTGATACATGTTACTTGTCCTTGGGTTATCTCTCATTTAGATTCATACAGTCTCGATAGTTGCCATGTATATACATATATGTGCATAGATGTAGTTATATGTTCCCTCTTGCGTTTTGACATGGATAGATCACTGGTTATTTTTTCAGTATACCTAGTAGTTGACTTGTATCCCATGATATAGGATTCAGACCTATACCTAGCACACTGAGGTGTTAGTTGAGGACTTGGTGAGTGTTATATGTACTTGGATCATGCACCATCATTGCATTATTGCATGCAGACGATCATCGGCTCCTATGTAGTCTGAGCCCATCGTCAGTTACATGAGGATATGCACACACATCCACTCAGGGGTAGTGGCTACCATAGGCTTTGTGCATTTGCCCTGTATTGCTCCGCACGGTCACTATTTGGAGGGTGGTTCCGGTGCGTGGTAGCAGCCAGGGATCCCTTCTCGTCCTGAGACACGTGAAGATGAGAGCTAGACTCCCCTATTGCTTGGGGTAGGAGAGTGACCTCCGCCAGCATTATGTCCACTCGGTCACTTAGGAGCAGTGATAGCAGGGTGCGTACAGTTGTCATAACTCTACCCTTTCGAACGTCCATTTATGACAGGTGGACGATGATCTGACTGGCGTCAGGGGTGACACATGTCATTGCACCATATGCATATTTTGCATCGTGCATTGTTTGCTGCATTTGATTTCTGCATTTGATTGACGTGCATTTATTGGAGATTTGTCTACTTTGGATTATATGTTATACTTGTTCTATAGGGATTTATTTCACCCTCTGCAAGATAGTTGGATTCTGGTATGTACCTTTATTCAGTCTCTTCAGTGTATACCCTTATCTATTATTCATATAAGACTGTATTAGCGTAGACTTTTATTGTTAGTATAACCTACTATGCATACCCGTTTGGGTATCCGCTGAGTTTATGGACTCACACCGTTGCCATATGTTTTTATTTCAGGTTGAGATATTTGGAGTCGCCAGAAGAGCCCAGTAGCCAGTCCCTACCCCTCGCGACGACAGGGTTTTGTTTTTGTACTTGGCGATGTATTTATTTCATATTTCTTTTAGGACTTTGTACATGTCTTGTGAGTGTTGTAGTGTGCCCTAAGGGGTGTATGTATTGGTTGATTTGTCGTAAGTTGGTCCGGTCTGCAGTCATGTATGATTTACTTAGTTGTCTTGTGCTTTTATGTTGTGTTTATCTATTTTGGAGGCCTGAGGCCAAATATATATTGCGTGGGATGTTTGTATTGTGTAAATTATCCGTCGGACAGGGGAGGTGCTGTCCGATTTTCTATTGGATCAACGACTCCTAGGTCTTGGGGCGTGACAGTGTTAGGGATTGGACGAGTTGACTTGAGGTTTACCTCAGGGAAGGTCCTATCACTGCATGAGGTGCATCATGTTCCAGCGGTCCGACGGAATTTGATTAGCGGGTAAAAATTAGTTCGTGCTGGTTATGAGCTAAACTTCAAATGTAATAAAGTTGTATTATTACATTTAGGAACCTTTATTGGAAAGAGTTACCTTAATGACGGTTTATTTAAATTCAAGGTTGAAAATACGACTATAAATAAAATTAGTGATATTGGTTGTTCTTATAACATTGAGTCTTATGATGTGTGGCATGATAGATTAGAACATGTTAATTTTCGAACTATAAAAAGGATGATGAATCTTGACATGATTCCTAAGCATGCCATAAATGATAAGAAAAAATGTGAAGTTTGTGTGTAATATAAACAACCCCGTAAACCCTTCAAATCAGTTGATAGAAATTCTAATATTTTAGAATTAATTCATACTGACTATTCTGAGTTTAACGGTATAATAACGAGAGATCATAAAAGGTATTTCATTACCTTCAGTGATGATTACTCTCGTTATTGCTATGTTTATTTGCTGAAAATAAAAGATGAAGCTTTAGATAAATTTATGATCTTCAAATCTGTAGTTGAAAATCAAACAAACCAAACCATTAAGAGGATAAGGTCTGATAGGGGTGGAGAGTTCACCTCAAACCTGTTTCAAAAATTCTGTCAAGATTCAGGTATAATTCATGAGATCACTGCTCCATATAGTCCTCAATCTAATGGGGTAGCAGAACGCGAAAACCGAACCCTTGAAGATATGATTAATTCCATGTTAGGCATTTCTGGGTTAACCAACTTCTTGTGGGGGGAGGCTCTATACACTGCTTGTCATGTGTTAAATAGAGTACCTATGAAGTCAAGGGATAAAAGCCCATATGAACTTTGGAAAGGTCGAAGGACAAGTTTGAAATACCTTAATGTTTGGGGGTGCCTTGCAAAAGTACTAGTACATGAACATAAAAGGAAAAAACTTGGTCCAAAGACTGTAGATGGTGTCTTCTTGGGTTATGCTCAGAATAGTTCTGCATATAGGTTTCTGATTATTAAATCAGAAATTTCTGGAATAGATGCAAACACTATTATAGAACTTTGTGATGCTACATTCTTTGAGGATATATTTCCTATGAAGACTAGAACACCTCAGTCTATTTCTAGTACTCCTACTAGAAATAACTCTGCCTCCATAGAGGTCCCATTATCCTTAGAGGGTTTACCTTCCTCAATTCACTCTAGATTAGATGAATCTAGTGAGTGTACAGAATTGAGAAAGAGCAAGAGGCAACGTGTGTCTAAGGATTTAGGCCAAGACTTTATCACCTATAATATAGAAGGTGACCCTGTGACATATAGAGATGCTATGGCTTCTACTGAAGCTAAGCACTGGAAAGAAGCTATTAAAAAATGAAATGAACTCTATTATCTCTAATTCCACATGGGAGTTAGTAGATTTGCCTCCTGGTTGCACCCCATTTGATGTAAATGGGTGTTTAAGAGGAAGTTAAAACCTGATGGGTCAGTAGATAAGTTCAAAGCCTGCCTGGTTGCTAAGGGATTCAAACAGAAAGAAGGGATTGACTATTTTGACACTTATTCCCTTGTTACTAGAATTACCACAATCCGAGTATTGATAGCACTAGCATCCATATATCATCTTGAGGTCCATCAAATGGATATCAAAACGACATTTCTTAATTGAGATCTTGAAGAAGAGATATATATGGATCAGCCAGAGGGATATGTAGTTTCTGGAAGTGAGAATAAGGTCTGTAAGTTAGTAAAATCTCTTTATGGTTTGAAGCAAGCCCCAAAGCAATGACACGAAAAAATTTGATAGAGCTATGCTATCATTTGGCTTTGAAATTAATGACTCTGATAAATACATATATACTAAAATGAAAGGTGATAAATGTATAATTTTATATTTATATGTAGATGATATTTTACTTTTTGGATCTAACCTTTCAATTATTAACGAGACTAAGGCTTTCTTAAGTGGTAAGTTTGATATGAAGGATATGGGTTGTGCCGATTTGATTTTAGGGTTGAAGTTGACTCGCTCAACTGATGGAATAGCAATTTCTCAGGCATACTATGTTGAGAAAGTGTTGGAGAAATATGACTATAGCAACATAAAATCTGTAGTCACACCTTATGATCCTTCAAAGACTCTCCACAAGAATAAGAGTGGCGTGGCTGTGTCTCAATTAAGTTATTCCCAAATAATTGGTAGTCTAATGTATTTGGCAAATTGTTCTAGACCTGATATTTCATTTGCTATAACTAAATTGAGCAGGTTTACCAGCTGTCCGGACAGAACTCATTGTGATGCATTAGACAGAGTACTCAAATACCTAAAGGGTAATATATCCTTGGGCTTGTGCTATGGGAGGTTCCCTGCAATCTTGGAGGGATATAGTGATGTCAGTTGGATAACTGACACTGCAGAGTGTAAAGGCGTTACTGGCTATGTTTTTACACTTGGAGGCGGTGCGGTTGCTTGGAGATATGTTAAACAGACGATCATA
Organism: Boesenbergia rotunda; assembly: GCA_024364735.1. NCBI lineage: Eukaryota > Viridiplantae > Streptophyta > Magnoliopsida > Zingiberales > Zingiberaceae > Boesenbergia > Boesenbergia rotunda. The sequence continues at coordinate 24,022 of JAGFNQ010002522.1, forward strand.
TCCCGTTCTACATCAGAGGCAGAATTGTGTGCTTTGGATACCACAGTAACTGAAGCTGATTGGCTTAAGGGTCTTCTTACTGAGATTCCCTTGATTATGAAGCCAATACCTCCTATTTCAGTGAACTGTGATAATCAACAACAATAACTCAGATTAGAAGCTCCAAGTATAACCAGAAACAGAAGAGACATGTACGAATAAGATTGAAGTTTATTCGTGAGTTAGTGTCTCTAGGAGTGGTGCCATTGAACTTTGTATGTTCAAAAGATAATATTGTTGATCCACTCACAAAAGGGCTTGATTCTGAGAAATTCAAGAGATCTAGTAAGGGAATGGGACTGAGGCCTATTCTGGTTTCATCAATAGCGGCAACCCAACCTATTTGATTGGAGATCCCAAGAAGTAGGTTCAATGTGGTATAAACAAGCTATAAGGGTGAACCATTAGCATAAATTAATTGAGATATAAATCTCAAAGTCTCTTCCCTGGATAGATGCATGACTGCTAGTAAGGATGAGCTTAAGGCTCTTAATGAGTTCGGTGTCTTTATGATAGGATGCTTTCAGTACATCGTTGGTGAACTCACCTATGTAAGTGTAACTGTGAGGCAGCAATGTGGGGGGTCCGGGCAACTCTCCTTAACACTTATGAAACATGATTCGATGGCATGGCCATAATGCACCAACCCAGAAGGATTCAACCATCGCATGTGATGAGTTGTTGCCAATTGATTTTCATATATTAAAGGTTTAAGTTCAAGACTTAGTTCACTTCAAACCTGTGTGAATAAGATTGGTTTACTTAGGTGAAAATTCAAACCGGAAGGTATTTTCACTGAAAGCTCATTATGACAAAGCCTCAGGACCTGTTTTATTTATTTATTTATTATAATTTGAAATTTATGGGGGATTGTTGATTTTTGGAATTTCAAATATATTGAAGGAAGTGTGTATGTGTTTAGTCCCACATTGCTAAGCCAAGAGAGTTGGAAGACCTTATATATGAATCCATTCCAACCATCCTTAGATAGCTTAGGGGGACCTACACGCATGTGCGAGTTGAGCCCAAACCAGGTGGTTTTAGGGGGTCTAAGCTGAAAATACATAAACCGGGAGCGACGCACGCGATTATTGCGCGCAGGGGGGGGGGCAAATCTCCAGCCCGTGGGCTTCACGCTTGCGGGCGGCCCGGTTCGATTTTGCAGATTTCGGTCTGGTTTCTTAAACCAATTTGGTTTGGTTTATTTTATTTCTTATTTTTTATTTTTTTGTTTATTTCTTTTTTTGAGAAATCGCGACTTTCCTCAGCGTCGCGCACGGCACGACGCCTCGCGGCCTCTGTGCGAATTCGAAGAGGCACTCAGTGTCTCTTCGGATCTATAAAAGAAGGGGAAGAATGCATAGAAATTATTCACTGCCTCTCTCCTCTTCGAGCATCATCTCCTTCTCGAGTTTCTTTTCTTCTTCTTCCTATTTTGGTATTCTCGGTCTTGAGGCTTCGCCTTGTGCGATCTGAGGTTGGGTCCGGAGGCAGCGTTCGTGTTGGAGTGCACCTACGAACGTCGCAAGGTTGTCGGATCTTAGGAGGATTTTGCCGGGAGCCTGATAAGTATCATTTTATTGATCATTTCATATGCTTAAATCCGTGTTTGACCCATATTTTACTTGTTTAATTGTGGATTTATCCTAGGTTTTAGGATTTATACTCTTTTTGGACATAATTGCAAATTTGGTTATATTTGAGTTGTTTTGTCACTAAATTTTTGATCTACTTTTGTAGGCTTGGAAGGATCGTGGACCTAGGTTATGTTGGGTCAAGGTTGAGTCAAAAGTGGACCAGATCAAAGGAATCAAGCGTCAACTAATTTGGACCGTCCAATGCAAAGATGGTTAGATCTAGACCATTTGAGAACTTTTGATCAATCCGAGTTGGGTTTAAGGTTAATCTAGCAATCAGATCAAGATCTAAAGGTTTCAGCTCAATTGGAGATCATTTGACCGTTGGATCACGATCAGAGAGATCTAGACCGTCCATTCAAAGTCCAAGGTGATCTGAACCATCCATTTCAAATCTGGAAGATCCGAGCTAACACGAGGATGATCCTGATCTCTGATCAAGATCTGGAAAATTTGAATCAAATCGGACAAGGATCCACTGTTGGATGAAGCGGGATTAATCTCAGCCGTCCACTGCTTTAACTACAAAAATAGACTTCCCCTGTTTTCAGATCTGTCGCGTCTTCGTAGCTGTTCCTCGTTCTTCTTCATTTCTTCTTCAATTCATTGGCGATTTTGTTCTGTGAAGGCGTGGCCAACTCGATCAACACCTTGGAGCAAGATTTGGATCATTGGGAGAGAGTTTCATGGCGATTTTAGCTCAAGATTGCGCCGGATGCAGAGCTTCTTGAGGGTTTCGGCAGATCTATGATTTGAGCTCTTGGATCTCAACCGCGTCCATTTCCTCCCATCTGATCCGTCTGTAGGGGTCCTAGGATGAGCTTAGATGACTTCCAAATCATCAACGCAACCTTTCACATTGAGATCTAAGAGTTTGAATTGGAATTTTCCAGCTGTGTGTAGTTTTGAGCAGATCTGACATTGGAGCTAAATTTCCCAGCGATTTGCGAGTTTAAGGGGTTCTTGGCTTGCCCTTGCGTGACGAACAAGGTGGTCTTGATACAAGGAATGGTCGAGGATTAATTTCTTGCTGTATTTCGTTTTGCATTAGCTGTAATTCATTTCTGTGAGTCATTTCGTTTCAGATTCTGTATCCAATGTTTAATTTCCCTTTTCCGAATTGTTTCAGCAGTAATTAGGTTCTACTTTGCAAGTAGATAGCTAGTGAATTGGTTCAGTGGTAAGTCGTATTCAATTCCAGTGTACTTCTTGTTTGTTATTAGCGTATCAGCTGAGTTCTTCGCGTGCCAATTTTGATTCTGCAAATTAGACCTTGTCTCAGTTCTTAAGCTTGAGTCGATGCAAGTTTTAGATTTCCTTCTGAATTCACATTGCAGTAGCTTTATTTCCATAGCAATTAAGTTCAAGATCTGAATTCGATTTTAGTTGATGCTTACCAGCCTTAATTTCTACAAATCAGTTGCTTGCTGTTTCAATTTCATTGCTGCCTTATTCCAGTTTATATGTGCTAAGATTTGTATCCAGTATACATTAGTTTTTCTCAATCGAATCTCTTCTATTATATTGAATTAAGTTCTTTCTTTCATTTCTGCAATTCTCCTTTCAGAATTCTGAATTCTTGATTTCATTACTGCTTTCGCTTTAATTTCTGTAAACTGCTTTTGCTTTAGACGTTTCTGAATTATTCTGGATTCTGAAATTGCATTTCTCCATTCATGACTTGCATATCAGTTTACTCTTAGCTTACCTTCTCAATCTGAATTTGAATTGTTTGTTTTTGCCTTAGTTTGCCAGCTGAATTCCCTGCATATAAGTTCATTTCTGCAGTTAAGTTCCATTTCTGCACTTCATGCTTTGTTTCTGAATTTTTGTATCACCAGAATCTGATTATGCTTCTACTTGTTACTGAATTTTGTACCCGACTTGTTTGATTTACACCCAATTGATTCACATCAGTTGCTTTTCTTTTGCATGTTGCATCACACTGTTGTTGCTGAATTTCTGCTTAAAGAATCTGCTTTTCCTCCATTTAATTTCTGCAATAACTTTGTTTGTTGATCAGTTTTAAGGTTGTGAATTTCTCAAGCAGTCCTGCAAATCTTTTCATTAACAGTCTTGTTTTTTCTAAACTAATGATCAACCCATTTCCTGCATTTCGAGTCATTTTGGCACATAGAATTTTATTCCCTTGCGTATCAAGTTTCATAGCTTCCATTGTGTCAAGTTAGGTTTCGGCTTTGAGTAGTAGTACCTTAAGTGCAATACAATCTGTAATATACTCTTGCAATTTGAATTCATACTTGTTTCCAAATTCAGCCAAGCTCCATTGGTTTGATTTAGTTGTTCGATTGTTAAGCTCATCAATAGCCATTCTTAGCTTAAACTTGTCTAGTTAAGTTTTCTTTCTTTTTATTGTGTTTCCATTTCCTCATTGCAAATCAAACCCAAGTTCTATTTGAAACCCAAAACTCTTGACGACACATAAACGCAAGCTCGAGTCATACAACTTGAACTAGCCCTTGGGAAAAAACGACCTGTGGCCCCTTTACTACGCTTTTCTTCTTTGATTGCAAAAAGGGTTTCCAGCACATTTATAAATTCTAAATTCTGATGGATCCACATTCGTGATAACTTTAACCTAGTATTTTGGGTCCATCAAATTTTTGGCGGAGTTGCCGGGGAACATACTAGTTGAGTTGTTTGATTTTTTGCTTGTGTGATCATTTTATATTTTTCTTGCTCTATTTTTCTTACACTTACTGCTATATCTTGTGATCTGATTTTATTTGTTTCATCTTTCTATATACATGTACTGCGATTTGTTTTTATTTTTATGTCCAGGTCTACAGGTGGTGATCTAGAGGATTTTGACCCTGAGATTGAGAGGACTTTCAGAGCTAGGAGGAGCCAGCTCAGCGTTTCAGAGGCTTTTGGCATTATTCCTACTCAGTCTATTGCAACCTATTCAGTTGATCAGATGGCAGACCACTAGAAGACCATGAAAGAACTCGCAGCACCAGATGCTTCATTTCAGTACTCCAGCATTGCCTATCCAGAGCTGGGTGGAGATTTTGAGTTTAGATCTGGACTCATCAATCTTTTGCCTAAGTTTCAAGGATTATCTGGAGAAAATCCAAATAGACACCTGCATGAATTTTATGTTGTTTGCTCCACTATGAAGCCTCAGGGTATTTCAGAGGAAGACATCAAACTAAGGGCTTTTCCATTTTCATTGACTGGAGCAGCTAAGGACTGGTTTTATTACTTACCTACTGGGCATGTGTCTAGCTGGATTTCCATGAAGAAGGCTTTCTTAGAAAAATATTTTCCAGCCTCCAGAACAGCAATTATCAGAAAAAACATTTGTGGCATTCAGTAGATAGTGGGGGAGACACTCTATGACTACTAGGAGAGATTCAACAAGCTTTGCTCCAGTTGCCCCCAGCATCAGATTAGTGAGCAGCTCCTCATCCAATACTTTTATGAGGGATTATTACAGATGGATAGAATTATGATTGATGCAGCAGCTGGAGGGGCTTTAGTCAACAAAACTCCACATCAAGTTAGGGAGCTAATTTCAAATATGGCTGAGAACTCACAACAGTTTGGAAGTAAAGCATTATCTACTAGAGGGGTTAATGAAGTTCAGATGGGTTCTAATGATCAGAAAGAAATTAAGAATTCATTGGCAGAGATCGCATCATTTATTAAGCAATTGAGTGTTAATAATGCAAATCAAAATTCTAATTTTTCGGTACCTCCACAATCAAGTCAAATGGTGATCAGTGTATGTGGTATTTGTTCTAGCAAGGAACACACTTCAGATTCATGTCCCAACCTACAACAAGATGAGTCAATAGCAGCTTTGGTTAGGGGACAATTTCAAGCTAGGAATAACCCATACTCTCCTACTTACAACCCTGGGTGGAGGGATCATCCAAACTTGAGGTATGGAAATTCTTTTTACCAACAAGGCCCACAAAAACAACAAATTCAGCAACCCCAACAAATTTTCCAGCAAGTTCAGCAGCAACCACCACAATCACAGCAACAAAATCAACAAACTCAGCCCCTAAATCAGCACTTCCAGCAACCATTTCAACAGCCAGTTCAAGGGATTCAACAAGGGTTTCAAGGGAATCTGAGTTATCCACAGCCATATCAACCTCCACAGCAACAAGTTCAATAACCGCAGCAAAATTTCCAGCCTTGGAACTCAAGTTTTCAGCCCCAAAGTCAAAGATTTCAGCCCAATCAATTTCAGCCCTCACCACAACAAGTTCCTTTTCAAAATCAGAATTTTCAAGGGTATAATTCTCAACAAAATTCTCCAACATTCCAGCCTATTTTTCAGCCCTTCCAACAACAATATCAGCCATCATTTCAGCCCCAACAGTTCCAAATACAACAAACACAACAAGGAAATCTTTTTGCCGCTATACAAAACATTGAGAGGCAAATTGGGCAAATGGCTAGTGGCATAAATCAAAGTAAAGCTCAAGGATCAGGCCAACTACCTTCTCAAGCTGTTCCTAACCCTAAGGGAAACGTTAGCGCAATTTATTTGATAAGTGGGAAGGTTGCATCAACTCAAAATGACCCAAGAGCTGAATTTTCAGAAAACAGGGCAGCATGTTCATTTCCAGCCCAAATCAGTGCCGAAACCACTCCAAATTCAGTGGATACCACCCCTAGCTCGTGCCCAACTTCTTCATCTAGCAATCCTCTAATTTTGGTGGAAAACGAAGCACAAATCAGCCCCGAAACAGATTTTACAGCAGCTCCAAAAAACAGGGCAGCAGCTCAAAAATCAGCCCCTCCCATTTCGGTTCATGAGGAGGAAGTTCCTATTCCTTTGCCTTCTCCACAGGGGAGAACTCCAACCAAAAGACATGTGGAGGAGGAGAAAGCAAAAGAGTACAATGAGCTGGTAAAACTTTTTAGTAAAGTTGAAATTAATGTACCCTTGCTGACAATGATTAAACAGGTTCCTAAGTATGTGAAATTTCTGAAAGATCTTTGGGTTAACAAGAGAAAGCTTAAGGAAAATGAAATGGTCAGCATGGGGAAGAATGTTTCATCACTCATCCATGCCATACCTCAGAAATGTGAAGACCCTGGCATGTTTACTGTATCTTGTGAGATAGGGAGCACCACGCTACATGATGCCATGCTTGATTTAGGAGCTTCTATTAATGTCATGCTCAGGACAGTCTTCCAGATGCTTGGCATTGGTCCTCTACAGCCCACTGGAGTTGTGATTCAGCTAGCAGATAGGAGTCAGACCCGGCCGGCAGGAGTTATTGAAGATGTGTTGGTTAAAGTGAAAGAGTTGATTTTCCCAGCGGACTTCTACATCCTAGACATGGAGGGAGAGTACCTTGCACGTAGATCCCCACTTATCCTTGGAAGGCCTTTTCTGAAGACTTCTAGAACTAAAATTGATGTATATGCTGGCACCCTTTCGATGGAGGTGGGAGACACAGTAGTCCAGTTTAGCATTTTCGACGCCATGAAGGACCCTAAGGGAAATCGTTCTATGATGAGCATAGACACCGTAGAGGAGACTGTTGAGACACAGTTTATTGCTGATGATGGTATATTTGACATACTGGGAGGAGAGTTGGTTTCAGAGGAGGTTTTACCTGATTTTTCTTGCTTTGTATTTTGTGATGATATTGTTTTTGATAGCCCTAATCTTTTTAATGAGGTTGTTGCAGGTATTACTAAGGAGGCATGCACAGGAGATTATTGCACAGGTGTAGGGGATTGCACAGAGCCCCAGGGACCACCACCATTTCCAAAAAGTGTAGGGACTTGCATGATTGGAGCAAGTACCCAAGGATCACCTATTCTAGTTGATTGTCCACCAGATTTTGAGCCTGAGATGGAGGTATTTCTTGTAGAACCAATAGACATTTTTCATCATGATCAGGTAAGTATTTCTTCTTTTCCTTTAGGAAATTTCAGGGAGATGTCTAGATTTGCATGTGAAGAATGTCTTGATACATCATTTGTGAAAAATAATTGTGAAAATTCTTTAGAGGCACCCAGACTTGATTTTATTCATTGCTATGATATTCTTGAGACAGATTATGCCAAAATTGATTGTGAGAAATTTTTAGATGAGCCTGAAATTGAAGTTGTTTATTGTGAAGAGTCTCTTGCTATCTCTTATGCTGAAATTGAATGTGTCAAACTTATGGAGGTACCTGAGATTAATTTTATTGACTGTGAAACATTTCTTGATATACATCATGTAGAATATGCTTGTGAAAAATTTACTGAGGTACCAAAAATTGATTTTATTGGATACGATGCATTTTTAGATACATTTTGTGTAGAGATTGATGATATTGCATTTCTTTCTTACCCTGCACGCTTGAGAAAGGTTTTATATGTTTTTGCAGGGTCCCAGAGATTTCTTGAGTGGGTACTCCATCTAGACAGTCTTCAACCCCCTGGAAGATTTTCCAAAAAGAATAAAGAGGGAGGAGATGATCTTGCTTTGACCTATAGCACTCCACCTCTGAAGTGGCTATTGTACCTAAATCACCTTCGGCCACCTGAACAGTTTATTGCAAAATTTAAGTGTAGGGGAGTGATGCAAAATAAAATTGAGCAAATGAAGGAAATTTTTTTAGCTACTCCTACTCCTCCACTACCACGATGGAGATTATTTCTAGATAGACTCCGAGCGCCAGAAATAAAAGGGAGTTTACTTTTTCTTGCATTTTCTTTCATTGCCTTTTACCTCTTTATGCTTGTTAGAAGTAGAATTTTCTTTTAAAATGAATCCTTGCTAATAAATGCTTGAATGGCGTAGAATTAATAAATAGACATTGTAAATACCATTTTATATCTTTTGGCAATTTTTCTTCATGAGTAGGAATAAATGTGTCCCTTTAGGTTATCTTCATAGCATTTTAGAGTCTTTTGAAAACAATTTAAATTTGGTTGTCAAAACTTACGATTTGAACTCATGGATGAAATCTTGGATGCTTGAGTACTACTTGGCCATGGATTCTTGATTGAGGACTTGAGATGAATTATTTTTACCTAGTGAGGCTTAGCCTTATTTTTGTGACACATACATGTGATTGTACTCTAAAACTTGCTTAGGTTCTTTCAAAACCATATTTCGATGATTGGATCACATTTATAGAGGTGTATCATTTGTTTCTTATTTCATATCAATTTTCATAAAAATCCCTTATATCACTTCATATTTCTCATTTTCCCTACCTAATCTTCATATTTGCTTCTAACTTCATTTTTCTAGGGACTTGCTTGTTTGGGGATGTTCTTTGATGTTATTTTGCCTGAGACGGACAAAAGATTAAGTGTGGGGGAGTGGTTAGTGAATTGGAATCGAGTTTTATCAAGGATGCACTTCTTTTGAATTTTTTTTTATCATGTGCCAAATTGAGTTGAGTTTGGTATCAAGATCAAGCAAGAAGAAGTAGTTAAGGAAGACAACAATTTAGGCATCTAGATTCTTGCTCATTATTTGAAAATCCAAGGAAAACAAATGGCATACAATGAAAAAAAAATCTGCAATAAAGAGAAGGAAATGGCACACAAATGAAGAGTGTTGTATCAAACTTGCTATAGAGAATATTTCGGCCATCATACTAGAGGAAGAATTGCAGCTGTGATAATTTGAAACCGATGCAGAAATTATGTGCTAAGTTGAATTCAGCTGAAGAAGGAAGGGAGAATCTGAGCCAAAGTGGAAAGGAAATAAGAAATTGGCACAAAGGATGCAAAGTGCCAAGCCTATTAAGTGGAGGAAGATTTTCGAAATCTGAATAATCTGGAAATACTGAAAGTGATAAGCTGTGAGGTGCTGAAACAATTGAAGACTCTATTGTTGAATTTGTTTTGAAAAAAAAAATCAGTTGGAAACTTTGAGAGCAGAAAAAAAACAAAACAGTTTGGAAAAAAAAACAGTGAGTTCGGTTTCACTTGAGTGCTCTAAATCTGGGAGAAGTTTGGAAGCTGATTACACCATGAATGAATAAGGAAAAGCTGCAGAAAAATCAGTGAGCTAGTAGCTGAAAAAAAAATAGTTTGGAAAAGGAAAAAAAACAGTTTGAGAAAAACATAAAGAAGCAAGTTGGTATCCAATTGAATTTTCGGCACCATGAAATCAGTGGAGATGTTCTTATCCGAATCAGAGCTTTAATCTATTACATTCTGATGTCAGTAGAGGAAAGAAAAAAAATAGAAAAGAAAAGAGAAGAGCAAAATTGGCACGCAAGGGGAAAAATTGGCACAAAGGAGTTGAATTCGTTTCATAAGATTTTTGAAGGGCAATGTCAAAGCTTCATTTCCTCCCACTTTGGACTTCATTATATGAACTGAAAGGAGGGCAAAGGGCATCAAGAATATCCTTGAACATCCAAGTCTTCCACTCATTCAAATTTGCTATTTACTTGACTTTTATTTAATTTCTACCAATTCATATGTCTTTCACTTTTGAATAAACTTTTATGGATGATTGATTCTAATCATGAATAATGGTGGAGAGTAGATAATAAGCAAGCCTATGGTAGTGCAAGAAGCATGTGTGTATGAGTGAGCTCCATTTTCATCATGTACTTAGAACTTAGGAGGAGAGCCACTAAAAACTTCCTTTGAAAGGTTTAGAGAGTGAAATTCATCTCAATGAATCATGAAGGTTGAAATTGTTAAGTTGTTGATTTAAGGACAAGATACTAGTCTATAGAGTTTAGATTTTTGAGAATTGACAACCCTAGGTAATTTCTTTTCAATTGCTTCTACTTATGTTTGGGAATAACCTAGGGGATACATATTTAGTACTTTTCGCGAGACGCTCAAGCTTAAGTGTGGGGGAGTTGATAAGTATCATTTTATTGATCATTTCATATGCTTAAATCCGTGTTCGACCCATATTTTACTTGTGTAATTGTGGATTTACCGTAGGTTTTAGGATTTATACTCTTTTTGGACCTAATTGCAAATTTGGTTATATTTGAGTTGTTTTGTCACTAAATTTTTGATCTACTTTTGTAGGCTTGGAAGGATCGTGGACCTAGGTTATGTTGGGTCAAGGTTGAGTCAAAAGTGGACCAGATCAAAGGAATCAAGCGTCAACTAATTTGGACCGCCCGATGCAAAGATGGTTAGATCTAGATCATTTGAGAACTTCTGATCAATCCAGGTTGGGTTTAAGGTTAATCTAGCGATCAGATCAAGATCTGATGGTTTCATCTCAATCGGAGATCATTTGACCGTTGGATCACGATCAGAGAGATCTAGACCGTCCATTCAAAGTCCAAGGTGATCTGAACCATCCGTTTCAAATCTGGAAGATCCGAGCTAACATGAGGATGATCCTGATCTCTGATCAAGATCTGGAAAATTTGAATCAAATCGGACAAGGATCCACCGTTGGATGAAGCGGGATTAATCTCAGCCGTCCACTGCTTTAACTTCAAAAACAGACTTCCCCTATTTTCAGATCTGTCGCGTCTTCGTAGCTGTTCCTCGTTCTTCTTCATTTCTTCTTCAATTCTTTGGCGATTTTGTTCTGTGAAGGCGTGGCCAACTCGATCAGCACCTTGGAGCAAGATTTGGATCATTGGGAGAGAGTTTCATGGCGATTTTAGCTCAAGATTGCGCCGGATGCAGAGCTTCTTGAGGGTTTCGGCAGATCTACGATTTGAGCTCTTGGATCTCAACCGCGTCCATTTCCTCCCATCTGAACTGTCTGTAGGGGTCCTAGGATGAGCTCAGATGACTTCCAAATCATCATCGCAACCTTTCACATTGAGATCTAAGAGTTTGAATTGGAATTTTTCAGCTGTGTGTAGTTTTGAGCAGATCTGACATTGGAGCTAAATTTCCTAGCGATTTGCGAGTTTAAGGGGTTCTTGGCTTGCCCTTGCGTGACGAACAAGGTGGTCTTGATACAAGGAATGGTCGAGGATTAATTTCTTGC
>JAGFNQ010002522.1:36465-67980 GCA_024364735.1 Boesenbergia rotunda
TGCGTATCAAGTTCATAGCTTCCATTGTGTCAAGTTAGTTTCGGCTTTGAGTAGTAGTACCTTAAGTGCAATACAATCTGTAATATACTCTTGCAATTTGAATTCATACTTGTTTCCAAATTCAGTCAAGCTCCATTGGTTTGATTTAGTTGTTCGATTGTTAAGCTCATCAATAGCCATTCTTAGCTTAAACTTGTCTAGTTAAGTTTTCTTTCTTTTTATTGTGTTTCCATTTCCTCATTGCAAATCAAACCCAAGTTCTATTTGAAACCCAAAACTCTTGACGACACATAAATGCAAGCTCGAATCATACAACTTGAACTAGCCCTTGGAAAAATACGACCTGTGGCCCCTTTACTACGCTTTTCTTCTTTGATTGCTAAAAGGGTTTCCAGCACATTTATAAATTCTAAATTCTGATGGATCCACATTCGTGACAACTTTAACCTAGTATTTTGGGTCCATCAGGTATCCAGGGCGCCTAGATGCTTGGGGGCGCTTGTATCCATTCAGGCGCCCTGGATGCAGTTTCCAGTTCGTTTTGTGTGTTTGTTCGCTTGCTTTGCCTCCAATTCTAGGTACCTGCAAGATATACAAACACAGTACAAACACATATATAATCTTAGCCTTAAGGATTGGTTCTGACTTTGGTCTTCTCGCGAAACCCTAGGTCGAACCGACGCCTAGTGTTCCCTTCCCGAGGAATGCGCCTTTCGCCTACTCCTCTCAGGAGAAGTTTGCTAACCGGCTCCTCCGGTTGGACTTTTGCCCGATCTTCCAGATCAGGACTTTGGTGCCCAGCCGTCGGCCAGAACTTATTGCCCAATTCCTCAAATCAGGGCTTTGTGCCTAATTCGCGACCAGGACTTATTGCCCAACCCTCGGTTAGGTCTTCGGTGCCCAACCCTCGGCCAAGACATATTGCCCAATTCCTTGAATTAGGACCTCGTGCCCAGTCCGCGACCAGGACTTATTACCCAACCTCGGTTAGGTCTTCGATGCCTAGCACTCGGTCAGGAGTTAGTGCCCAATCCATGATCAGGACTTAGTGTCCAATTCCTCGAATCAGGACTTATTACCTAGGTTAACTAGGACTTTGTTTACTTTGAAACAGATTTCTTGACTCACCCTTACCTTGTCTAATATATCACTAACTTAAGCATATTGTTAAACATTGAAATACTAGAGGAGGGCATCACCGATGCATCTTGTACCAACAATCTCCCCCTTTTTGATGTTTGACAATATCTTAAGTTAGATTGGATGTAAGGGTTAAGTTTTGATCCTTGGGAGAAAACGAAAAAAAGTTTTGATTTAAGTCCTTGGGAGAAAACGAAAAAAAAAATTCTAACTTAAGCTTCTCTCTCCCCCTTTGTCACACATAAAAAAAAATGACAAAATAAATCTTGCGCCAACAATGAAAATTTCTTGAAAATTTTTCTTCTCCTTTTAAAAGTACTTAGGATAATTCTTTGAAAGCATATAATTTTCAATAAAACATTTCGAAACTCTTCCCTTTTGTTTGAAAAAACTAAGTACTAGTTTGTAAAGTATTATTAAAAAACTAAGTACTTAAATTGCACCTGAAAAAATATTTTGTACTTGGAAAATATTGTGCCCCCTGAAAAAAAAATTTGTGCTTAGAAAAATATTTTTGTACTTAGAAAAACTTTTGCACTTTAGAAAAAAATATTTTACACTTAGTACTTTGAAAAATATTGTGCACCAAAAAAATATTTGTACTTTGAAAAATATTGTACACTTAAAAAAATATTTTAAAAATACTTTAAGACTTTTGAAAGAGGATTTGCCCTTAAAACATTTTTAATTTTTCTTGACTTGGTTTCTTTTCCAATCTGACACAATCCTAGGAAACCTTGTTAACTACAAGAACTTTTCCTAAGTGTCCTGAAAATTTTTCAAACTCAAGTAAAAATTATTTCAAATCGATTCCAAAAGTCAAAAGGATTTTCAAAATAAGTTGGATTTTTAAAATAAGTTCATGACTTGGATTCTTTTCCAGTTTGACACAATCCTAGGAAACCTTGTTAACTACAAGAAAATTTCCCTAAGTGTCCTGGAAATTCTCCAAACTCAAGTAAAATTATAAAAGTGATTCCATAAGTCAAGAAGATTTTCAAAATAAGCTTTTTGGAAAATGATAATATTTTCAAAAGCAACTAGTTTTGAAGAGAAGTTTTTTTAAAAAATAATATTATGTTTTCAAGATGATTTGAAAATATAGTGTATGAAAACATAATACTTTTTGAAATATTTAATAGTTCTTTTAATTTGACTTCCCCCTAAACTTAACCCAGTCCTAGGAAGCTTGTTGACTACAAGTGATCTTCCTCTGAGTCTTAGGGTTTATCAAACCAAAAGAATTAATAATTTTGAAAAGCCAATTGTCAGAAACTAGAATCAACTTCTTTTGACTTAGACTTCCCCTAAATCTTACACATCCTAGGAGTTCTTCTACATCATGACGAAGACTTCCTATGCGTCTTTAAGGTTTATCAAAATCAAAAGAGTAATTTAAAATAATTTTTGAACGACATTCTGAAATGATATAATAAGCCCCAAGAAAATACTTTTGACATGCATATGCATTTTGAAATAGTATTCGAGGAACCTACCACTCTTCACCCCAAACAAGCATTTAGCGGGGTCTAGTTTCAATATGTTGGTCCTCAAGGAGGTGAATGTTTCCTCTAGGCCGGCTATCATGTCCTTCCCCTTCTCCATCTTGACCAGGATATCATCTACATATACTTTAATGTTCCTCCCGATCTGGTGGCGGAAGACCTTATCCATCAATCGCTAATAGGTTGCCCCTGCATTGCGCAACCCAAACGACATGACATTGTAACAGTAAGTGTCATCTGCCGTCACAAAACTGACCTTCTCTTGGTCTTCCCGGGCAAGGGGAACCTGGTGGTATCCCTGATATGCATCCAACATTGAAATGAAATCTCAGCCAGAGGTAGAATCCACAAGCTGATCAATGCGAGGTAAGGGGTAACAGTCTTTAGGAAAGGCTTTATTTAAATCATGGAAATCAATATAGACCCGCCATTTATCCCCAGGCTTAGGGACTAGTACAACATTCACAAGATAGGTCGAGAATTGAACTTCTTTGATATGTCCGACCTTCAGCAACTTTACGACCTCCTCCTTGATTATCTTGTCTTGCTCGGGTGCAAAATGTCTTCACCTCTGCTTCACTTGTTGGGCTCCCGGGGTTATATGCAACCGATGCATGGCCAAGGCAAGGGGGACTCCCTTGATCCCTACAGTGGCACATGCAAACACGTCCCGATGTTCCATTAATCAGCTGATCAGCCGGCTTCTTAGTTTTGGCGCAAGATCAACAGCAATTCTTGTGATTCCTCCAGCTTGTTGAGGATGAATTTAGACCTCTTTGCTTTCGACCTCCCCGCATTCCTCTTTAACCCCTTCTTCTTGAGGATTAGTCAGGTTAATTTGCAACGCTTCATGCGTCCTCGGGTTCTTGCGAGCTTCCGTTCTAACCTCCCCACTGTATCACCGCCGGGAAGCCAATTGGTCTCCTTTGACTTCGGCCACCTGATCACCCATCGAGAACTTAATCTTCTGGTGGTAGACTAAGACCATCGCCTGGAATAGGCTGAGTATCGGTCGCCCAAGGATGGCATTGTAGGATGATGGGGCATCCATAATTATAAAGGAAGCCCTCCTTGTCCTCTGGAGCATGTCGTCCCCCAGTGATAGGGACAGCAAGATCTGTCCCATCAGCTGTACTCAGTATCAGGTGAAGCCGAAGAGCAGGGTAGAGACAGGATGCAACTCATCTTCATCAGCTGTACTCAGTATCAGGTGAAGCCGAAGAGCAGGGTAGAGACAGGATGCAACTCATCTTCATCGACCTGCATCTGGTCTAGAGCTGCCTTGTACAGGATGTTGACAGAGCTACCTGTATCCACAAAGATGCGTTTAACCTCGTAATTAGCTATTCGAGCGAGGATTACCAATGCATCTTCATGGGAGGCTTCCACATCCACCAGATCGTCAGGGTCGAATGAAATAACAGGGACCTGGTGCTTGTCTTTGCTCGTCCCAATGGCGTAATTTTCCAACCAGCGGGTATGGGCCTTCCTTGCCTGATGAGAGTCTCCTCCAGTCGGACCTCCTGAGATTACTCCCACATGTCCCGATGGAGGCCCGCGAGCCAGAGTTTTGCCCTTCATAGGATCCCTTTCAGGGGAGATAGACAGGTGGGGCACTTCTTTCTCTCGAATGTGACCGGGACCGACGCCTGGATCTGTCCTCCCCTGATTGTCGTCGATGAGGGGAAGGGCTTCGATGAGGGGATCGCTGTCGATACCCCGCTTTGTTCCACCGTTTGTGAGGCTTGGCGTCCGCGTCCTTAGACCTCCTCTTCTTCAAGGTATAACACTCCTCTGTAGAGTGTGTTATGCTGTTGTGGAAGTTGCAGTACTTGTTCGGTGGCTCAGGTCCAGCGGTGTCAACCGTCTCCACCAACCTCTACTTGCCAACCCAGTGATCCTTCATGAAGCGAGGATCATTTGCTCGAGTTGGTGCGGGTGGTTCTCTCCTCTCTGATCATACCGAGATCTGGATAGGGGCTCCTGCTGAATCTTTGCGGCGGGCGTACTGCACCTCTTCGATGTTGACATGCTTGGCTGACCGTCTCAATGTCATCGAAGCTAGCTGGTGGCTTCTCCACCAGCGACCAAAAGAAATCACCTTTAGAGAGTCCTTGTGTGAAGGCGTTGATAAGGATCTCGGAAGTGGCGGTTGGCACGTCCTGAGCCACCCAATTGAAGCGCTGGATATAGTCCTTCAGCGGTTCTTTGGTCTTATGTTTGAGCGCGAACAGGTTCAAAGTCGTCTTCTGGTATTGCCAGCTATTGGCGAAGTGGTGTAAGAAGATGGTTCTAAATTCCAGAAAAGAGTTTATCAAATTTTGAGGCAGCCTCTAAAACCATCTCTAGGCGTCCCCTAATAAGGTGTTCAAAAACACCCGACACTTCACACCAGCTGTGTATTGGTGTAAGAGAGCCGCATTCTCGAACTTGCAGATGCGGTCCTCCAAATTCGTCTTCCCATCATAATCAGCAATTCCTGGACCACGAAATTGCTTAGGCATGGGATCCACTATGATGTCCGGAGAAAAAGGGGTAGATGAAGACTTCATTGGAGGCCTCGATATTCCCCGACCACTCCTCCTGCCGTAAAACGCTAAAGGTGACGGAATGTGTCCTCTCCATTTCTCCCAAGGAATCTCGCCGGGCGCTGAAGCTATCATTGCTGGTCTCGCCAATGGCAAGACAAATGTTCGATTTCGGTGATGTGAGGTCGACATTCTTGGGATTTTGCCTGCACCGAAGCCGCTCATCGTGAGGTGGCTTGCTTGATCTGATGTTGTTCCAGCGCTCCTCTGATGGCGTTGGCGTCTAAATGAACCAACTCCTCCCATGTCAGAATAATGGGATGCCCCTCTGAATCTGCCATCACGGTGCTCCTTCTAGTGCTTTGATGTTTCCTATAGACGGTGCCCAACTTGTTTCGGAAGCAAATGACGGGGATGGCGAGTTACCAAAGAGCAATCCATGACGACGGTGACAGGGAGAGGATGTAGCGATCTCGGCCTCTATGGTCCCCGTAGGCAACCCTCTAGGCCCGAGACCCTATGGGTCTTCCCACCCCTGGCCAGTGGATTTTTGCCTTCCCCAGGATTTGAACTCTAGACCTCCAAGCTAAGTACTAAAGTTTATGAATCCTGGTACCAAGTGAGTTGTAGCTCACTTGGTACCAAGATTCATAAACTTTAGTACTTAGCTTGGAGGTCTAGAGTTCGAATCATGGGGAAGGCAAAAATCCACTGGCCAGGGGTGGGAAGACCCGTAGGGTCGCCGGCCTAGTGGGTTGCCTGCGGGGACCATAGAGCCCGAGATCGCTACATAAAAAGACGCCTTTTTATATAACGACCCCGCCTCTATGGTCCCCGCAGGCAACCCTCTAGGCCGGCGACCCTACAGTCTTCCCACCCCTGGCAGTGGGTTTTTGCCTTCCCCAGGATTCGAACTCTAGACCTCCAGCTAAGTACTAAAGTTCCTGAATCCTAGAGGTCTAGAGTTCGAATCCTGGGGAAGGCAAAAACCCACTGCCAGGGGTGGGAAGACCGTAGGGTCGCCAGCCTAGAGGGTTGCCTGCGGGGACCATAGAGGCGGGGCCGCTACAAAGGATGTCCGCGCCCAGCGAGATTAACACGAGCGTTTAAGGGAACACACTAGAAGATTTTCCGATAGAGTCCTCTCCGACACTCAAGTCAGAATTCTCCTTTTTTCGGAGGACAATGAGGAATCAAATTGTTGTAGTCTTGGAAAACATACCCCTTACCTGGATGTTGAGGCATCTTATATACCTGAGGTCTTTATCACACGTGTCATCACGTTTTCCTCCATGTTCCTTAATCATCGGTTACTTGATAGATATCCTTTATTTTGGTAACGACCACTACGATCATTAATGCCTTAATTACCATGTGTTGTGAATAGTAATTATTCAGTACTTTCCTGTTCTGGAAAGAGGAACAGATACTTGAAGTCGGGTTTTCTAATTCCTATGCTGAACTTTGGGCTCCACTCTCCTGAGTCAGTCTCGGAGTCTCATCTCCCGAGCTGACCTTGGGGCCTTCATCCATTTTCCCAAGATAGTCTCGGGAGCCCGATTCCTGGTCTGACCTCGGGGGTTTTCTTCCATTCTCCTGAGGTAGTTCCGGGAGCCCGATTGTCGATCTGACCTCGAGGCATTGGTTCGGCGGGCCCTGCCACGTAGTTTCCCTGTGCCATGTGTTCACCCCAGGATGCTCATCCCTATCATAATGAATTTAATGAGCTTCATAATCAATACCCAAAACAATCTAAAAATGATAAAGGTGAAATCAATATGTCTGAAAATGACAGTGATGAAGATATAAATCAAGAGATCTTGTTTCCTTTAAATGTTGATGATCCAGGAAATTGGGACAACATTCAAAAGTATTAGGGACTTTCTAGTTGAAAGAGGACTTAGAAAAGATGATGGTATTTTGTTTCCTCTTGATAACACTAGAAGACACTTTAATCCATCACATGATATAAGACAATTGCCAAATGGTGAAAAAAGTGATAGAAGATGGCTAGTGTATTCTATTTCTATGGACCAAATCTTCTATTTTTATTACAAGTTATTTGATACTCAAAGAACCACAATAAGACATAGTCATCTGGCTGACGAATGATACAAAGATTGGAAGAATATCAATCGATGTCTGAATCTTCATGAAACTAGTAAAGATCATATTAATTGCATGACTAGTTGGATTGAATTAGAAAGAAGACTTCAAAAGGAAAAGACAATTGATGAAAATATGTAAGTAGCAATTAACAAGGAGAGAGAACATTGGAAACAAGTATTGAAGAGAATAATTGTAGTTGTGCAAAGAATTGCGAAAAATAACTTGGCACTTTGGGGGAGATAACGAGAAACTTTATGTTGAGAATAATGGAATTTTTTGCAGCTAATGGAAATGATTGCTAAATTTGATCCAATAATGGAGGAGAACCTTTGACGTGTTCAAGAAAGACAGATTCATTACACTTATCTGTTGGATCGAGAAAACCGATAGAGGGGGGGTGAATATCGGAAAACTTTCGGATTCGTATAAGAATAGGTACGCAGCGGAAATTAACGAAAAGACACAGAGACGCAATCGATTTACTTGGTTCGGAGCCTGTGTCGACTCCTACTCCAAGGCCCACGGTCGTTGACCGTTTACTTTGGGCAATTCTATATACGTGCAGAATTGTTTACAAAGATTTGATTACAAATAAGTGCAATAACAATATTAAAATTTCGATCTTCGTTACCGACGTCCGGAGTGGTTTGACTTGTTCGGGGCAGCGGGACGTCGTCGGCTCGAGTTGGAGTGTTTCCGGAGCAAGGCACAAGCGTAGAAGATCGTTGGGGCGTTGAGAGAACAGTTGTGTTGAAGCCTTGGTCGAAGGTCCCTTATATAGGGCCTGGGGGCGCCCGGGATGTCGGGGGCGCCCCCCACGTGGCCTTCGATCCGCCAAAGTCTCGGTCGCGTCTGATCCTCTGGATCCGCTTTGACCGGGGCGCCCGCAGCGCTCGGGGCGCCCGGATTGACCGGGTCAAACTCTATCCTTTGGCTTCGCTTGGCTTCGAGGGGTTCGGGTTCGATGTATGCGCATGGGGGCGCCCGGGACACTGGGGGCGCCCGGGAGCAGCGGGGGCGCCCGGGAGCACGGGGGCGCCCCGCCCAGCAGCTGTTCGAGCCCTCTTTGCTTTGATTTGTTTTGTATGAACCTTGGGGGCGCCCGGGACACTCCGGGCACCCTACTCAGCCTTGCTTCTCTCCTTTGAGGCTTTCTGAGCTGCAGACACACATTCCTTCGGTCCTGCATCCAGGGTTAGTCCAAAACACAATAAAACAATAAAGTATTAGATTATACAGCCTTAGCTATCTTGGTTCTGACTTTGGTCTCCAAAATGGAGTCCTAGGTCGAACCGATGCCTACTGTTCCCTCGACGGGGAACGCGTCCTCACCTACTCCTCTCGGGAGAATTTACCTGATGCCAACCGCTCCTTTGGTTGGACTTTTGCCTGACGGTCCTTTGTCAGGGCTTGGATGCCGAGCTGTCCTTCGCCCGGTGCCTAGCATTCCTTCGCTAGGGCTTTAGTCCCAGGCTGTCCTTCGCCTGGAGCCTAGCAGTCCTTCGCTAGGTCTTGGATGCTGGCAGTCCTTCGCCAGTTTCCTAGCAGTCCTTCGCTAGGGCTTGGTTGCTGGCAGTCCTTCGCCAGGTGCCTAGCAGTCCTTCGCTAGGGCTTGGATACTGGCAGTCCTTCGCCAGGTGCCTAGCAGTCCTTCGCTAGGGCTTTTTCTGCACACTCAGTGAACAACGTTAGATCACAAATAAACTTAACTTTGAATCCTTTGCCAATATCAAAACCAGGTTCGATATGGTGCTTCCTGCACCAACATTATCTTGGGCCCAAAATCCAAAATGAATTCATACAGATGTTGGCGGCTAAAGTAAGAAGTTCAATTATTGCAAAAATTAAACATGCAAAGTATTTCACTGTCATACTTGATTTCACTCCAGATGCAAGTCATGAGGAGCAGATGTCACTTGTAATTAGATGTGTGGATGATTCAGAAAATGCAATAGTGGTTGAGGAATTTTGGATTGGATTTTTGAAAGTTAATGAAACTTCAGGGCTTGGGCTTTTTACTGAGCTTAAAAATATTTTGAGCAATCTCGAACATGACATTGATAATAAAAGAAGTCAAGGATATGACAATGGATCTAATATGAAAGAAAAGCATAAGGGTGTACAGAGTAGATTACTTGAAATTAATCCTAGAGCTTTCTACACTCCATGTGGATGATGCAGTCTCAATCTCACATTATGTAATATGGTGAAATGTTGCCCTAAAGCAATGTCTTTTTTCGGTGTTATACAACGCATATATTCATTATTCTCTTCTTCTACCAAGCAGTGGAAAATCTTCAAAGATCATGTGCAAGGTCTTACGGTCAAGCCATTATCACAAACACGATGGGAAAGCCATGTTGAAAGCGTGAAGGCCATAAAGATCAAACTTCCAAAATAAGAGATGTTTTAATTGATTTGGCAAATATTTCTGATGACTGAAAAAAATAAAGAGTGAAGCTGAAAGTTTGACATCATTTGAACTTGAGAATTTTGAGTTCATGTCGGAATGGTAATTTGGTATAAGTTGTTATATGAGATTAACATTGTTAGTAAGTTTCTCCAAGCAGAAAATATGGATATTAATGTTTCTATTAGACAATTAAAGGGACATATTTCTTCTCTCCAAGAGTTTAGAGAATCTGGATTTGATCAAGCATTGAATGAAGCTAAACATATTGCAAGTGAAATGGGAATTAAACTTGTTTTTCAAGAAAAACGCATCATTTGAAGAAAGAGAATTTGATGAGATCAACAGTAAAGAGATAACCCAATCTCCTAAAGAATCTTTTCAAGTTAATTACTTTCTATTTATAAGTGATCAGGCACTTTCTTTACTTCAAACTCGGTTTGAACAATTTCTAAAATATGAAGAAACGTTTAGATTTTTATTTAGTTTGAAGAGATTGAAGTCTATTGATGATGATGATTTCTTATACTCATGTGTCAATATTCGAGATTCTTTAACACATGATGGACACTCTGATATTGATGGATCAGATTTATATCTAGAACTAAAGTTGTTAGGACACTCATTACCAAGAGAATCAAAAAGAGCAATTGATGTGCTAAATTATTTGAAGAAAATAGATGGTTGTTATCCAAATGCTTATATTACTTATCAAATTTTGTTGACTATACCAGTTACAGTTGTATCTGCCGAAAGGAGTTTTACCAAGTTAAAATTGATCAAAACTTATCTCTGATCAACTATGTCACAAGAAAGACTAAATTGTTGAAAAAAGTCATTGAGAAAGTTGATTAAGCAAATTTAATCAATATTTTTTCTTCTAAAACTGCGAGGCGAGAAATATTCAAGTGACTACATACTGGTGTGGAACATGAATTTTATAATTTGTTTGAATCATCTTGGATTTATTAATATTTATTTATGATATTATTTTGGATGATGTATGTTGTCTATCTTTTATTTTTAGAATTTATGTCATAGATATTGTCATATTTATGTTGATTGGAAAATATATGATTATCAAGTTTAATTTTGATACTCACGTCAGGCCCCAAAATCACAAATCCGACACTGGTGTTATCTATAGTTCTTGGTGTTTCTTCTGTGTTCCTGGAGTCCCTCCGTGTTGGATATCATGTGAATGGAAAGGGAGCTATGGAGGAAAGAAGCTCCTTGGTAGAGCTGTCAATTTGGGTTGGGCCCGTCGGATTGGCCCGCCCCGCCAATCAATTTAAGCGGGTTGGGTTAGAATTTAAGCAACCCAAGCCCGCCGCGGGCCAACCCGCCTAGGCCCATGACCTGCACGGGTTGGCCCGCGACGGGCTTGGGTTGGCCCGCAGGTTGAGAATCACATGTTAGTTAAGTTTTATGACAATTTATTATCTTTCTTTGTTATTATTTTGAAATAAAAAATAATATTTTTAATCACATGAGTACTCGTTTGTATCCATTTATATTTAAAAAATATATTTCTTAATATATTTGATTGATGAAATCTAAATATATGATTTTTTTAATTTTTTTTAATTTTTTAAAAATATTTTGATGTGCCCGCGGGTTGGCCCGCTTAACCCACGGCCCGCCTTGGATTGGGTTGGGTTGGGGATTTTCCAACCCGCCTAGATGGCGGGTCGACCCGCCCCGCCCCGCCAAATGACCGGCCCGCCATGGGCTGACCCGCCCCGCCACAGGTTGGCCTGTTTGACAACTCTACTCCTTGGTGAGTGGGACTTTAGTCCTACATTGGGAGTTTCTAGTGAATGAAAAGGGAGGTGGAGAATAAAGAGACTCCATTGTGAATGGGACTTTAGTCCCACATTGGGAGTCTTAAAGCATAATTGTTGGTTTATATTGTTTCACAAGCATGTTAGTTGTGAAAAAATGTAAGGGGAGAGGCACTCTCTCACGCGTGGGTGCGCAGAGGGGGTGCAAATCGCCAAATCCAAAGCCCGAATTTATACTGAACCAAGTGGACTCGTGTGCGTATATGACCTGCGAGTGTCGAATGCTCGACCGGTTGGGGAAAAATTTATCCAAGCAGATGAACCAACGTTTTGCCAAATTTTTTGGTCAAATGTAACGGATGCATTAACTATTGATTCATGCAAAATCAGTAACCCCTAGACGTTTGGATCTGGATGGTTAATTTACAGTAAATGACGTTAATTCGGTCATTGATTACTGCGGGGTCTAAGTCTATATAAAGGGGTTGTGACCGAGAGCAAAATATAGAGAGAAGATATTGTCTTCCACCTAGTCCCCAACTTCCTTAGGTTTTTCCTCTAGTAGCATTCGGGTACGTCTTTAGTTCGCCATGAGCAACGAGTGCTCCATTGTGCCCGTGGTTTCACTGTTGTATCCTGAGAGACAGACATCCATCGGAACCTCAAAGCACCGTCGGAGGAGGACAAATCTGTTTCAAGGAAACTGCGTCACGCAGGCCTCAACACCTCTCCACTACTGGTCGGGAGACCGAGACCTGGTCGGGAGACCGAGACCTGGTCAGGAGATACTGGTCGGGAGATACTGCTCAGGAGACCTGGTCGGGAGATTCTTCTCGAGAGACCCTGGTCGGAGATTCAACTCTGGAATTCTTGGTCGAGAATTTCAGCCTAGGTGAAATCCAGCATGAGAGACTGCACCCTGTATAAGAGGGCATCTCGAGCCACTCAACAGATAAGTTGAAATTGTGTAATTTCAATTTATTTCTTGTTAACTCTCCGAAAAGAGAGCATTTCCTCCAACAATCTTGAAACATATTTGGTTTCTGTTGAGATGGCCATGGGAAGTGTTGAGGTGAAACAGACTCATCACCATGCTCCCTCCGTCCTAATTGGGAATGCCCCAATCAACTATGGGGAAAAACCCAGAGAAGTTCACTGGGTTGAATTTCAAGAGGTGGCAGCAGAAAATGCTCTTCTACCTGACCACGCTCAATCTGGCTTGGTTCTTGACCGAGGACCCTCCCAAGTATGCTGAGGTTCCTGAGGTGGAGGCTTGGATTCATTCTAAGTACCTATGCCAAAATTGCATCCTCAACTGTCTGGCCGACTTGTTGTATGTTGTGTACAACACGAAGAGAACGGCTAAGGAGCTGTGGGAATCCTTGGACAAGAAATACAAGTCGGAGGATGCAGGGGCCAAGAAATTCATTGTGGGTCGATTCCTGGACTACAAGATGGTTGACTCCAAGACAGTGATCAGCTAAGTTCAGGAGCTTCAGGTGATCCTACATGAGATCCACTCAGAAGGCATGGTTCTGAGTGAAACCTTCCAAGTGGCAGCCATCATTGAGAAGCTGCCTCCCGACTGGAAGGATTTCAAGAACTACCTAAAGCATAAGCGAAAGGAGATGAATGTGGAAGAACTCGTTGTTAGACTTCGCATCGAAGAAGACAACAAGGGTTTAGAGAGAAATATGTTCACTCAGGCTACTGTAAAAACCAATGTGGTCGAGCATGGGCAAAGCTCGAAACGGAAAAATTCCAAATCTTCCAAGATGGGACCCAGAGGAGGAATCACCTAGAAGTTCTCTGGGAAGTGCTACAACTGTGACCGAGTTGGCCACAAATCATCGGAATGCAAGAAACCGAAGAAGAAGCAAGAGGCCAACCTGAACGAGGGACTAGAAATGGAAGACCTCTGTGTCGTGGTCTCTGAATTGAACCTGGTGGGTTCAAACCCATGACAATGGTGGATCGATACTGGAGCCACCAGACATGTGTGCTGCAATAAGGAACTGCTCTACAATTTTGAAGAAATTAGTGGAGACAAGCTGTTCATGGGGAACTCAGCAACCTCGGATATCATGGGCCAAGGAAAAGTGGTGCTGAAGATGACCTCGGGCAAGGACCTCACTCTAACCAATGTATTGTATGTTCCGAAGATTCGAAAGAATCTAGTGTCCGGATCATTATTAAGCAAGCATGGCTTTCGCATTGTGTTTGAGTCAGACAGGGTTGTACTGTCGAAAAATGGAATGTTTGTGAGAAAGGGCTATGTATTTGATGGGATGTTCAAGCTCAGTGTAATGACCATTAGGCCTAAGATAAATAAAATTAAGAGCTCTTCCACTTATATGCTTGATTCTTCATGTTTGTGGCATGGTAGACTAGGACATATGAATTACGATGTGATTCATAGATTAATAAACATGCAAAGCATACCGACATTTCACCTTGACCCAACACACAAGTGTGAGACTTGTGTTGAAGCAAAGTTAACAAGGTCATCCTTTCAACACGTTGAAAGAAGCAATGAACCACTCGGCCTAATTCACACCGATGTATGTGACCTTAAAGGTACACCGACACGTGGTGGGAATTGGTACTTCATTACTTTTGTAAATGATAACACAAAATATTGTTATGTGTATCTTCTCAAAAGCAAGGATGAAGCTATAGAGAAATTCGTTCTCTATAAGAATGAGGTTGAAAATCAACTTAATAAGAGGATTAATGTGGTTCGAAGCGACCAAGATGGTGAATATGTATCACCATTCGCTGAGTTGTGTATTGAACATGGGATCAGACACGAAACAACAGCTCCTTATACCCCTCAGCAGAATAGAGTTGCTGAGCGGAAGAATCAAACTCTTAAGGAGATGATGAATGCTCTTCTATTGAGCTTTAGAATGCCAGACTCCATGTGAGGGGAAGCTGTGTTAACAGCTAATTACCTTTTAAATAAGGTCCCTCGGAAGAAAATAGATAAGAGCCCTTATGAGTTGTGGAATGGGAGATGACCATCCTACAAATACTTGCGAGTGTGGGGGTGTCTTGCCAAAGTTTTGGTGCCTGATCCGAAAAAGATTAAGATATGACCAAAAACTATTGATTGCATATTTATTGGATATGCACATAACAGCAGTGCATATCGGATTTATGTTTATGAGTCACAATTACCGGATATACACAAGAACTCGATAATAGAATCGAGAAATACCTCATTCTTCGAGCATGTGTTTCCATGTAAGACCCGAGAGGATGCTAGCTCATCAAAACGGGTGGAGGAAATACCAGAGGAAGAAGAAGAGGATGATGAACCAGTTGAGGTTGCGCCTAGGCGAAGTAAGAGAGCTCGGGTGGAAAAATCTTATGGAACATATTTTATCACTTTCATACTGGAAGGTGAGCCCCAAAGTTACTCAGAAGCAGTGAACTCTTCTGAAGGACCTCACTGGAAAGAGGCAATTGCATCTAAGATAGAGTCTATCTTGCAAAATCACACTTGGGATCTTATGGACCTTCCTACGGGGAGTAAACCATTAGTTTCCAAGTGGATCTTCAAGAAGAAGATAAAATCAGATGGCACAATTGACAAGTATAAGGCTAGGTTGGTAATTAAAGGTTACCGACAACGAGAAGACCTTGATTACTTTGATACGTATTCTCCGGTGTCGAGAATAACTTCCATTAGAGTGTTATTGACTATTACTGCTCTATGGAACCTGGAAATACATCAAATGGATGTAAAGACGGTCTTTCTAAACGGAGATTTAGAAGAGAAAATTTACATGGAGCAACTTGAGGGGTTTTCTGTACCAGGACAGAATAACCAGATTTGCAAATTGGTGAAGTCTTTATACGGCTTGAAACAAGATCCGAAGCAGCGACATGAGAAATTTGATAATACCATGCGAGAAGGTGGATTCAAACTCAATGAGTGTGATAAATGTGTCTACACGAAAGCTATAGAAGATGACTTTGTCATCTTGTGCTTATACATAGATGACATACTTATCATTGGGAGTAATGATAAGATAATTAAATCCACGAAAGACATGTTGAACTCAAGATTTGACATGAAAGACATGGGCCTAGAAGATGTGATTCTAGGAATCAAAATTCTTAGAACAACTGAAGGATTTGTTCTTAGTCAGTCCCATTATGTGAACAAGATTCTTGAGAAATTCACCAATGATGATACTGCATTGGCACGAATGCCGATAGACACAAGCCAACATCTATCGAAAAATCGAGGAGAAAGTATCTCTCAGGTAGAGTACGCTCGGGTGATTGGATGTCTGATGTACTTGATGAATTGTACAAGACCAGACTTAGCCTACGCAGTAAGCAAATTGAGTAGATACACGAGTAATCTCGGTGTTGAGCACTGGAAAGGGATAACAAGAGTACTGAGGTACTTGAGATATACTCATGGAAATGGGTTGTACTATATGAGATATCCTACTGTTATCGAAGGATACAGCGATGCGAGTTGGATATCTGACATAAAAGACTCGAAGCCTACGAGTGGATACATATTCACACTGGGAAGTGCAACCATTTCATGGAAATCTTCTAAACAAACCGTAGTAACCAGATCCACAAAGGAGTCTGAGTTTGTAGCTCTTGACAAATGTGGTGAAGAGACTGAATAGCTACGACAATTCTTAGAAGATGTACCAGGATGGCCGAAACCCATGTCAGCAATCTGCATACATTGTGATAGTCAATCAGCGATTGGTCGGGCACAAAGCCATCTGTATAATGGTTAGTCTAGACATATACGTCGGAGGCACAATACCATTAGACAACTACTCTCAACTGGAGTTATCATTGTTGACTATGTGAAGTCAAAGGATAACTTAGCAGATCCGCTAACCAAAGGGTTAAATCGAGAGTTAGTTGCAAGCTCATCGAGAAGGATAAGTTTGATGCCGATAGAAAATGTTGGTGCAAAAGAAACCCAACCTATGCAGACTGGAGATCCCAAGAACTAGCTTCACAGGGGCAACTTAAATGCACTGACAAACGTGTTCACTGTGAGGGAATGACCCTTTGAAACTGTGAAGGATGGAGGTTAAGCATACGGCTTTTAATGATTCAATAGAGTTATGTGGAAAACTCTTAAGAGATCACCTATGTGAGAAAGAAGTGGGGCCGCTTCGAAGAGAATTGAAGGCACAATTCTTAGAACTTCCCACAGAATCAGGCGTATTCATAGCCAAGAACGAACACACTCATAAGAACTGAGGTGTATCAAGGAGAGTCTTGGGTGAGATGTGTTAATGCTTACACGAACGGCAGCACAGTTCAAGGACATCATGTCTACTGTCAACCAGGAAACAAACATATCTTCACAAGGGAAGGTTCAAAGGGTGAAACCTACTTGTCCTATATTGGACTCAACTGCTGAATGTTATCACATACCCTGTTTCCATTCATGTGGGGGATTGTTGGATATCATGTGAATGGAAAGGGATGTATGGAGGAAAGAAGCTCCTTAGTGAGTGGGACTTTAGCCGCACATTGGGAGTTTCTAGTGAATGGAAAGGGAGGTGAAGAATAAAGAGACTCTATTGTGAATGGGACTTTAGTCCTACATTGGGAGTCTTAAGGCATAATTGTCGATTTATATTGTTTTACAAGCATGTTAGTTGTGAAAAAATGCAAGGGGAGACGCTCTCTCTCATGCGTGGGTGCGCAGGGAGGGGTGCAAATCCAAGGCCCGGATTTGGACTGAATCAAGTGGACTCGTGTGCGTGCACGACCTGCACGCATCAAATGCCCGACCGGTCAAGGCAAAATTTCTCCAACCAGATGAACCAACGATTTACCAAATTTTTTGCTCAAATGTAACGGATGCATTAACTGTTGATTAATGCAAAATCAGTAACCTCTAGACATTTGGATCTGGACGGTTAATTGGCAGTAAATGACGTTAATTCGGTCATTGATTACTGCGGGGTCTGAGCCTATATAAAGGGGATGTGATCAAAAGCAAAATATAGAGAGAAGATATTGTCTTCCACCTCATCGATCCCCAACTTCCTTGTTTTTTTTCTCTGGTAGCGTTCTGGTATATCTTCAGTTCGCCACGAGCAACGAGTGCTCAGTTGTGCCCGTAGTTTCACTGTTATATCCTGAGAGACAGACGCCCATTGGAGTCTCGAAGCACCGTTAGAGGAAGACAAATCTGTTTCAAGAAAACTACATCACGCAGGACTCAGCACCTCTCCACTACTGGTCGAGAGACCGAGACCTGGTAGGGAGATACTGGTCAGGAGACCCGGTCGAGAGATACAGATCGGGAGATCTGGTCGGGAGACCTGGTAAAAGAGAATAAATTAACCAAGTCAAATATTATTAGATATTTTCTTAGTAATCTGTTAATTGATAGTTTTTTAATGAATCTGTTAATTAACAGGTTCCTTATTAAATTTATATTATTATATTATTATATTATTAGACATTTTCCTTATTAATCTGTTAATTAGCAGATTCTTTATAAATTTGTTAATTGACTAAGTATCCTAAGGTCTCTATAAATTATGTATCTCATGGACAAGTTGTTTTTCAATCAAGAAAGTTATTTTGTTACCTCTTCTTTCTTTCTCTCTACCTCTCTTCTCTCTCTACTTCTCTTACTTTATTATGGTATCAGAGTCATAGCTCCTCATACCTTACGCGCTGCAATTTTTATGCAACGTCTTTTTTCTTCTTCATGTGACGCTTGGTATCACCATTTTTTTTATTTTTCGGAAAAAAAGAGGCTAGCAATTTATAAAGTGTCTTGTCTCTTCCTTCTCTATTTTTTTATTTTTGCTCGTCATCCTCATTCCTCGTTTTTATCACTCGCCAACTCATGACGGGAAAGTAGGGGGAAAAAGGAATAGCCTCTGTGTCTTTTGGCCCAAGCTACAACAACTTTTGGTTCTTTATTATTTTTATTTTGATGTCGAATGTTCGGAGATGTCAAATTTGTCTCTAATTTAGACATATTGGTATTCAATGTTAAGAAACTGTCAATTAACAGATTACTAAGAAAATATCTAATAATATTTGACTTGGTCAATTTATTCTTTTTTACGAGATTCTGCTCGGGAGTCCCTGGTCGGAGATTCAATTCGGGAATTTCTGGTCGGGAATTTCAGCCTGGGAGAAATCCAACACAAGAGACTGCACCCTGCATAAGAGGGCATCTCGGGTCACTCAACAGATAAGTTGAAATTGTATAATTTCAATTTATTTCTTGTTAACTCTTGAAAAAGAGAGCATTTCCTCCAACACTTCGGTGGTTAACATTCTCACCACGTCTTCAACATTATATTATGTCCGGGATAGGATCATCCATGTTGCTTGAACGAATTGATGAACTCGTAGTTGTGGTTACGTATTGAAGCAGTGATTGAGTACATGGGAGATCCAAGAGTTTGACCAACATCAATTATCAGCTGGCTTCAATTACTCCATTGGTTCCTAATCCATGCATGATAGAACATTGTGTTTTCTCCTAACCGCATGAATTCTAGAAATAAAATAAGAACTCGAAGAGAAAACATAATGTACATGAGCATGGATCTATTGTTTCATCGAATCATGGCATAACAAAATATAAGATATAAATCGAAAGACAAGGAACCTAATTGTAGAGCCATTGTCCTTGTCGTATCGTCGTCGGCTTGATCCCTGTGGAAGAAGATGCAGCGGAAAGAAGAAGGTGAATCTTCCAAGGGGCTTATGTTTGACGGCGCCGTAAAGCTTTTTGTCAATGAGGAACAAGAAACTAGGTCATAAAGATCACCTAAACCCTTGGGGACCTCCCCTTTATATAGCAATCCAATCTGTTATCAGCCCATAGATAATAACAGATTGGTCTAAAGGGTTCTATACATTGAACCCGTATCCAATAATCCGAAACCCAATAAACATAAGTTAGATCACTTTAAGGGTTCAGATTGTATTTACTTGTGCAACTTACAAATAAGCCCACCTAATAGAAATAATAATAATATCTAACAATCTCCCACTTGGGCTATATGTGAGTTGTATAGTAAATACAAGCAAAACTTTAGTTGATATCAAACTTTATGGGTACTGTTGGACCTTGGATGGCTAGAGAGGGGGGGGGGTGAATATAGCCAGACACCAAAATCACTTGAACTTAACAGATTTCTGCACTTAAACGTTAGCAGCAAAAGACAAGATGCAGAAACAGAAATGAAGAACAGAAATCAACACAAAATGAGCAAACCAGACGACACAGCGATGTACAAGGTTCGGGGATAACTTGCCCCTACTCCTTGGCATGCCCGTAAGGTGGGTGATCCCTTGATCATCGGCAGATCAAGCCCCGGTGAACACCGGATAAGATAGAGCCTCCTTCTCGGTGGAGAAACCTCTCCACAAATCTCACGGATGATTGAACTTGAGTACAAGAGATCACACAAGAAGGAACACTCACAAAGATCTCACAGGAATGCAACAAGATCGCTCAAGCACAAAGCAACAGAGAGCACAACACCACAGCAAAAACTTCACCCTTTTTTCTATCTTCCTTGTTGTCGCTCCTCTGCTTCCAGCCTCGTCTTAAGTCTCTGCTCCCATCACCAGGCTCTCCATCAGCATCCACTGAAGCCACAGCCTGACCCCCTGACTCCCTGAGCACTCAGTCCACTGAAGACCCTTTCCAGCTGAGCCTCCGTCAATTGCCAGCTGCTCTCCAGACACCGTTGAGACCTGAAACAAGGAAACAGCCAAACCTGCTCTAAGGAAAGCCTCCCATTGACTCTCCTCCAATGTTTGAATCATCCCTGTAAAGCCTGCACACTGCAATAGAAGCTTAGCAACTCATATCAAACATAACCAGCAATGTATCAGAGAATCGGCAGAGAAAACAGTTGCGATCAGAGCTTCTGACAGCGTATTTGAATTAAAGTTCTGCTCCTGATCGGTCACCAGACCGACCGATCCAGCAGTCTTCTGCACACTTCTGATTGGTCCCCAGACCTATCCAGCAGTCTGCTGCACACTCCAGATCGGTCCCCAGACCAATCAGGCTCCAGCCTGATCGGTCACCAGACCAATCAGGCTCCAGCCTGATCGGTCAGGCTGCTTCCTGACCGATCAGGAGTCATCCTGATCAGTTATAGTGAGAACCTTGCGACAAATGATCGTTCACTAGACCGATCTGAACAGTATCCCTGATCGGTCACCAGAGCGATCAGGAGCAGATCAGTAAGGTTCCCAAAACCTACTGGATGCTCCCTGATCGGTCACCGAACCGATCCGAAGCAGAGCAGCAGGTGAACTGTATGCTCCCTGATAGGTCACCAGACCGATAAGCCATCGCTGGATCGGTCACCAGACCGATCCACGAAGGAGCACCGTGCCAACTTCCCTGATCGGTCACCAGACCGATCCAGGCAAGCCCAAATACACTCTAAGTCACGAAAACAAGCCTCCATCCCTTCTCTGACTCGTGTCATGCCCAGCTTCACTCACTGGGACTTCAACCTAGCCCTCCAAGCTAGGACCTGGCTTCACTCACCAGGGTTTCGGTCACCCGGCTTCACTCACCGGGACCCGGCTTCACTCACCAGGATTTCAACCTAGCTTCACTCACTAGGATTTCAATCACCTGGCTTCACTCACCAGGACCCGGCTTCACTCACCGAAATTTCCATCACCTGGCTTCACTCACCAGGACCCAGCTTCACTCACCGGGATTTCCATCACCTGGCTTCACTCACCAGGACCCGGCTTCACTCATCGGGATTTCCTCCAACCTAGCCCTCCAGGCTAGGACCTGACCCTCCAAGCCAGGACTTTTCCACATCTAGCCTTCCAAGCTAGGATTTTTCACACCTAGCCCTCCAAGCTAGGATTTTCCACACCTAGCCCTCCAAGCTAGGATTTTCCACACCTAACCCTCCAGATTAGGACTTTGTGCCCAGTCCCCGACTAGGACTTAATCCCAATTCGTTCAACCAAACTTAAATCAAAACATAAATCGTTGTCAACACCAAAACTACAATCAGGGTCAGACTACATCAACAGGTACAAGATACCCCTATAAACAATCTGATCCATTAACATCATTGGTATAGGACTAAAGAGGTCATAGCTACTGAATATGATCGTAACAAGCCCAACAGTAATCACAATACCAATGTCATTAACGACATAGATCAAGATGCGGATATATAGAGTTGAAATTACATGAAATGTGATCAGTACATGTAAATTTCCAACTGGTCCAAAGCGACTCAAAAGAGTCTGATCATATTTGCAAACACCTTATGCTAAACTGCAGCAGCAAATTATGATCCAAACTTTATGATTCCAAAAGGAATCTGTATCATATTTACAAACACCAAATGCTAAACAGCAGTAGTAAATCATGATATCGTATTCAGAGCGTCAAACAAACATATGAATTCTCATTATTATTTTTTTGAACTTTAGGTACGTACAATAATCAAAATAAAAATGTTTGTCTTTATTAACATAGAGCAATAAAATAAATATAGACTCCCACTAGATGAGTTCTTCTTCCATAAGAAGAACTCCCATATCCACAACATGCGCATGAAACACCTTGGGCACCAAGCCTTTGGTAAGTGGATCGGCCAACATGGAATCTGTGCTGATGTGCTCTACCATGATCTGACGACTCTGAACTCTCTCTTTAACCCTAGAAACTTAATGTCGATGTGCTTGGACTTCGATGAACTGCGGTTGTTCTTGGCATAAAGTTCTGCAGCTTTATTATCACAGTAGATCCTCAGTGGCCTGTCAATGCCATCAACGATATGCAATGCTATGATGAAGTTCCGTAGCCAAATCCCGTGATTGGATGCTTCATAGTATGCTACCAATTCTGCCTCCATAGTAGAAGTAGCTACTAGCGTCTTCTTGACGCTCTTCCAAGATATAGCCCCTCCAGCAAGCATGAAGATATAGCCTGAAGTGGACCTCCTGCTATCTAAGCATCCAGTAAAATCAGAGTCTGAATAACCAATCACCTCCAGATGATCTGACCGCCGATACATGAGCATGTGTCTTTTAGTTCTTTGCAAATACCGCATCACTCTTTTAATTGCTTTCCAGTGCGCCGACCCTGGGTTATTAACATATCTGCCTAACATCCCAACTACAAATGCTATATCTGGTCGAGTGCAAACTTGTGCATACATGAGACTTCCCACTGCTGATGCATATGGGAATTGTTCCATCTCCTTTAATTCAAGTTCAAGTCGTGGACTCTGATGCAAACTGAACTTGTCACCTCTTGACACAGGTGTGTCACCAGGTGTACAATGTTGATGCAGTCTGGCCCGGTTGTTGTTTTGATGTTTGACAATGATTTAAGTTTGGTTGAGCGAATTTGGGTTAAAGTCCTGGTTGGGGACTGGGCATGAAACCCTGGTGAGTGAAGCCAGGTCCTAGCTTGTGAAGCTAGGTGGAAATCCCGGTGAGTGAAGCCGGGTCCTGGTGAGTGAAGCCAGGTGTTGGAAATCCCGGTGAGTGAAGTCGGGTCCTGGTGAGTGAAGCCAGGTGTTGAAAAGTCCTAATTCGGAAGAGGTGGGTGAAAAGTCCTAGCTTGGAGGGCTAGGTGAAAAGTCCTAGCTTGGAGGGCTAGGTGAAAAGTCCTAGCTTGGAGGGTTAGGTGAAAAGTCCTAACTTG
Source organism: Boesenbergia rotunda (assembly GCA_024364735.1). NCBI lineage: Eukaryota > Viridiplantae > Streptophyta > Magnoliopsida > Zingiberales > Zingiberaceae > Boesenbergia > Boesenbergia rotunda. The sequence continues at coordinate 59,631 of JAGFNQ010002522.1, forward strand.
GAGGGTTAGGTGAAAAGTCCCATCTTGGAGAGTTAGGTGAAAAAGTCCTGGCTTGGAGGGTCAGGTGCCTAGCTTGGAGGGCTAGGTTGGATGAAGGTCTAACTCAGAGGGGTTGGGTGAAAAGTCCTAGCTTGGAGGGCTAGGTGAAAAGTCCTAGCTTGGAGGGCTAGGTGAAAAGTCCTAACTTGGAGGGTTAGGTGCAAATTCTCAACTTGGAGAGTTAGATTGAAAAATCCTTAGCTTGGAGGGCTAAGGTGAATGAAATCCTAGCTTGGAAGGCTAGGTCTACGTCCCTGGATCGGTCTGGTGACCGATCAGGGAGTTGGCACGCTGCTCCTTCGTGGATCGGTCTGGTGACCGATCCAGCGATGTCTGATCGGTCTGGTGACCGATCAGGGAGTGTGTGTTTCACTCACTGCACAGCTCCTGATCGGTCTGGTGACCGATCAGGGAGCGAACAGTGAGTTGAGTTCCCCTGCTGATATGCTCCTGATCGATCTAGTGACCGATCAGGGATACTGCTCAGATCGGTCTAGTGAACGATCATTTGTCGCAAGGTTCTCACTATCACCGATCAGGATGACTCCTGATCGGTCTGGAAGCAGCCTGATTGGTCTGGTGACCGATCAGGCTGGAGCCTGATTGGTCTGGTGACCGATCAAGCAGGAGCCTGATTGGTCTGGGGACCAATCAGGAGTGTGCAGAAGACTTCTGGATCGGTCTGGTGACCGATCAGGGTCCTTCCTGATCGGTCTGGTGACCGATCAGGCGCAGAACTTTAATTCAAATATGCTGTCAGAAGTCTATTTTCTCTGCCGATTCTCTGATACACTGCTGATATATTTTGATATGCATTGCTAAGCCTCTGTTGGAGTGTGCAGGTGATAGCAGGTGATTCAAACACTCAAGGAGGGTCAATGGGAGGCTTTCCGTTGAGCAGGTTTGGCTGTTTCTCATTCTCAGGTTTCAACGGGCAACTGACGCAGCTGGCGACTGACGGAGGCTCAGCTGGAGAGGAGGTCTTCAGTGGACTGAGTGCTCAGGGAGGTCAGTGGGTTCAGGCTGGCTCAGTGGATGCTGATGAAGCTTGTGATGGTGAGCAGAGCTTAAGTGACGAAGCTGGAAGCAGAGGAGTAAGGGCGAACAAGACAGAAACTTGGGAAGTTTGGCTGGGCTATGTTCGTACTCTCTGTTGCTTTGTGCTTAAGCGATCTTGTTGCATTCCTGTGAGAGCTTTGTGAGTGTTCCTTCTTGTGTGATCTCCTGTACTCAAGTTATATCATCCGTGAGATCTATGGAGAGGTTTCTCCACCGAGAAGGAGGCTCTATCTTATCCGGGTTCACCGGGGCTTGATCTGGCGACGATCAAGGGATCGCCCACCTTACGGGCACGCCAAGGAGTAGGGGCAAGTTATCCCCGAACCTTGTACATCTTCGTCTTAGCATTTGTTTGGTTTGTGATTCCTTTCTCTGTTTTATTCTTCCTGTTGTATTTTGTTTCCGCTGCTACTAATCTGATCACAGGAAGAAAGTTTTAGAAGAGGGGGCGATTTGAGTGTCTGGCTATATTCACCCCCCCCCCTCTATAGCCATCTCGTCCCCAACAAGTGGTATCAGAGCTTGGGGCTCTGTTCACGGCTTAACATCCGAGAGCTTATCGACAAGATGGCTGGAAGAGAAGGAATGAGCACAAACCGACCTCCATTCCTTGACGGCACAGATTTTCCATATTGGAGGTCAAGGATGGAGTTCTATCTCAAAACCAACATGAGCTTGTGATTCTCTGTCAAGGAGGGGTTTTCCCTTCCAAAGGATAATGAAGGAAAGGAGCTTGAGTTTTCCAAGTGGTCGGCTGAGCAAATCCGGAAGGGGGAAGCCAATGCAAAAGCTATTGTCACCTTGCAATGTGGGATGACAAAGGACCAACTCATCAAAGTTGGTCCCTTTACAAGTGCAAAGGACCTATGGAACAAAATCTTTGAGCTCCATGAGGGAACTCAAGACACCCGGAGAGCCAAGAAGGATTTGCTTCACAGTCAACTCCAAAACCTCACCATGGGAGAAAATGAAAATGTAAGTGAACTCAATGGACGGTTTAAAGAAGTGTTGAATGGTCTCCACTCCATAAATGAAAAGGTAGAAAATAGAGACCTAGTGAGGTATGTACTCAAAGCCTTTCCTAGGAATGCCTTGTGGTCATCCATGGTGGATGCTTACAAGGTGTCCAAGGATTTATCTTGTGTTAAGTTAGAAGATCTATTTTGCGAAATGGAATTACATGAGATCTCTAACCAAAGTCCCAAAGAGAAAGGGATTGCTTTAGTGGCAGGTGACAACAAGAAGAAGGAGGAGAAGAACACTCACTGTCACATGGCATTCATGGCACTAGAGGACTCGAGAGAAGAAAGTGATAACGAGTCAAGCTCCTCAACCGCGCCTTCTGTTGGGACCGGGTGCATGTTGACAAGGATACGGGTTCGTAAAATTTTAAATTTTTACGTGCAGCGGAAGAATTAGCATAAAATAATTTCTCAAATTATTTTAACCATGTATCTAGCATGCAAACTTATGATGTGTGGACATGATCATAAATTAAAACTTTGCGGAAAAGTAAACTAATTTACTTTGTACCTCGCGTAACTCGAAGAAAGGAACGAGATCCAACCATAGCGTCCCTTGGAAGCTCCGCCTCTATTCGCGTCCACGCCGAGTTCTCTTCGGGATGACTTCGCAAAGTCACGAGTTTTGTGCCGACGAGAACTACTAGATTCTCTAAAGACACAACTAGAAGATCAAGAGAGAAGAAAGGAAACTAACCACCAAGAAACGGAATCTAAATTCCGGGAAGGAAGGAGACGCGATCCGCTTCTTCTTCTTCTTCGGCACGAACTTGGTGGAGGAAACTCACAGGCACCCTAGGTGCTTGCGCCGGCCCTAGGGGAGGAGAGAGAGCCGGCCCTAGAGAGATAAAGGGCGCCGGCCCTAGAGAGAGAGAGAGAGGGAGAGAGTTAATCTCTTGATCAATCTATTAAGGAAATCAAGTCTAGCCTTGGTTCCTTTATATAGTAGCCTCTCCCTTGCCAAGTCTCCCCTTTAACGGAATTTTTCATGAGAAATTTATCCTATAAATTTTCTTTATGAATTATTCCGTTTAAACCAAGTTTTATTATAACTAATTTTATAATAAAACAAATACATCTCTCCTTTTATTATGGAATAAATTTTACAAGAAATTTATAAATTTTCTTATTATGAAAAAATCAATTCATAATTGATTTTATAAAATTAAAATAAACCATTCCATCGATCATTTTAATTTCCATAAAAAAGAATAAATTTCTATAAATTTCTTTATATAAATTTCTTTATACAAATTTATTTATCCATAATTTATAAAACAAATCGCGCTAGATTTATTTTATTAATTAAACCAATTAAATTGGTTTCTCCCTAATGATGTGGCCGACCAAACCAAAGGGGGTTGGCACCCTCTTTGGCTGGCCAAACCGAGCCGAACCGATCGCGAATTAAACTCATTTAATTCGCCCAATAAGCCTTCAAAAGACTTAGCCATTTTTAGCTTCCATTGCGCCTCTGATTAACTCAGATTCGACTTATTTCTCTTGATCGGAAAATCCAATTTTCAACTCGTTTTAAATCCCTCGGATTACTCGTAGTGCGTGTGACTAAATAGGCTTTCGATTTATGTTGGCCGTCTAGAATCAACTAATTATAGAACGATCATGAGTGACACCTAGTAGTACATCATGACCCCTAATTAATCGAAAGATCAACGGTTGATCTCAGAAGTAATTCTGAAACCCTTCGGCAGCTCTAATGAATCGTGCCCCATTCCCTTCACCATCTTATACCCACTTGGTTCAGGACATGGTCTGTGTCTGTCAGTCCCCACTAGGCTGATTACGTCACACCTAACCCAAGTAGTGTCTTTCTCATCCTTTGAATTTCTAATTATTCTCATGTTTTTAAGAGACTCATACTCTAAACATGACATGCTCTGGCCAGAGGCTTTGAGTAACAATCCGACGATAGGCCTGGGTATACATCTCCTCGCAAGGAGTGGTGAATCCTTTGTAGGCTGTTCAAACATCTTCGGGCACTTCGGCTTATACCCAATCATCCTGGGTCCACACCTCCTTGGAGATGCTTGCTTAATATGTTAAAGTATAAGTCTCCATGACCAAGATGACTTGAACACCGCAAGTCAAAGGAACATCGCACTTAAGCTGCAGTAAGAACTTCACTGACATATCTATATAGATTACCATATGAAGTTTTATAGCTAGTCACTCCAATGAACTAGTTCCCTTAACTAGCATCCATGTTTATCTCCGGACATCCCAATGTCACCAGCCAGTGACAATCAGCTGATTAGAGAATAACCCATGCTAGTCTCAACAGAATTGATAGTGTCCGTTTTTATCAATTCATCGACTAAGGATATTTTCAATACTTCACAATTGCACATGTAGAGATAATCACTAGTTGTGATCTCATCACAAATTCTCTTATGCTGTGAATTGTATTGTGGACATTCAGTAGATGAGTTTAAGATCCCAATCAAATACACAAACATGTATACTCAAATAGTGAATTTTTATTTATTAAAATAAATGTTTACAATCATAAGGCGATTGCCTTAGGACACTTCTCTCATATCACTAACACCTTCATCATCTTCGGATGATGAAGAGGTAATTTCTCCCGAGTTAGATAAGTGCTATAGAGCTATCGCATGTTTAACCAAATTGTTAAAGAAATCTAAGAATAAGGTTAAGTCATTGAAGTTGGAAGTAAAAGAATTAAAATCCTCTAAGGTTGAGGATATTAATGACTTGCATGTTAAGACCCTTGAGAATGACAATGAGGACTTAAAGAGCAAAGTTGAAAATCTTAAGAATGTTCTTGAGAAATTCTCATCTAGCTCCAAAACCTTAGACATGATACTCAATTCCCAAAGGGCAGTTTACAATAAGGCCGGTATAGGTTACCGACCTAAGGAACCAACCTTTGTATCATTAATGTCAAGAACCCAATTTAGATCATCAAATGATTATAGGGTTCAAAAGGCTAGAAAGAAAATGACTAAGGCATAGGTGCCAAAGTCCTTCATTATAGATGCCTTAGGTCCCAAAATTTGGGTACCTAAAACTTCCATATTTCGAATTGTATAAACATTATTTGAGGGGGAGCATCTATCAACATGGGAGGTTGATATTTGGTGCTCTAAACCCATGACCAAAGGCAAAATTGTCATTCACATGGATGGTTATGGAAAATTCGAATTAAATGCTTTGAGCTCCATTATTTTAGATCTTATGACAATATAATCCCATGGCTAGTGATTTTTATGGTATTCATGTGTTAAAATACTTAGTCATGGTATAATCTACTTTAGTGTTTAAGTTCTTCCATGATCAAGTATGCCATGATTTTCTTGTATGTATTATGCCAACATGAAGAACACATGGTTTGTGAAAATCACTATGAAAATCTCACAATACATGATTAGACAAAGAACATGAGTTTAAGGCCTAGGCTTAAGCTTTTCTTATTATTTTGGAGATGTGATCATTCATGAAAATTGATGCAACCTTGTTTTTCCATGCTATTCATGATTATGAATTTTATGTTCAAATAGTTGTATGAAAACCTTGGAAGTTTGATACAAGCATGTTTTTGAAAGGGTTATCATACTTTTGTTTGTATCATGAAATCTGATCATACCTTGATACTAATGTTATATAGGCATGTTCTGAAATGTAATCATATGTTGATCACTTTTAAACTTATCATGTTTTCTAGAATCATGCTTTGAACTTTGTATTTATAAGTTTTACTCTTAAGATATATTGGAGATGTTGCATGATTTGATAATATACATGATAGTTAAAGAGATGCAAATCATGTTGTTTCCTTTGGGTAAAGAAACATGAATGTTGTTTAATGGAACATTGTTAGGAGTTAAAACTGATTGAATTAGAGTTTAGAAGTGTTTCAGAGTTTCTGAACTGTTGTCTGTATCAGACCTGATCGGTCCACCGACCGATCAGGACTCACCCTGATCAGTCTGGCGACCGATCAGAGATCACCCTGATCGGTCCTATGACCGATCAGATTAACTCTGATCAAGGAACTCCCAGATCGTTCCAATTTGATCCAAAAACTTTCCAGACCAATCACTTTGCATCGAATTGTATCAGATTACCTGACCATACTACCACACACAAATCTGATATAATCCGTTTACAATTGAAACATATTTGATCACCCATTGGTACAAACCTGGTACTAAGGGAGCACAAAATTGGTCAAGTGATACAAACCTGGTACTTAATAGTGATTTGATACAAACCTATGTTGGGATGTTCAAATTCATAAGAAAGGGTTTGTTGAGTCATGACTCTTGGTCTTAATGTCATGTTTCAGAAATGTTTCTGAAATGTCGAATATCAATAGAGTCCTCTCTCCTGTTATGGGATGCAAATTGTTAATACAGTCTGATCAGGAACGTATCAGAGTTTCTGAAATTTTTCTGAAATTTGATCGCTCCCCAGACTAATCAAAATATTTCTGTATCCAGTAATCAACGAACCTGATCGGTTATGGAGACCAATCGGGACTATATATCAGATACAGATGCATTCCTTACTTGTCATATGAAACATATACATACTTGACTATGATATTATTTGGTATATGTTTCCATATGCAATTCAAAAATCTACACTTATTATTGTATGATGCATATACATTGTTGCCATGATACATTTATGGTATATGCCTCTCATATGCAATTCCAAAATCATCCTTTGACTTACTTGTCATATGAAACATATACATGTTTGACCATGATATAATTTTGTATATGTTTTCATGTGCAATTCAAAACTTAACCTTGATCATTTTAGATTTGGGGAGAGACCCGTGTTTGAGGGGGAGTTGTGTTCAAACTTAATAACCATACCCTTTTCGATGTTTGACAAAGGGGGAGAAAATGGCTGATTAAGTTTATGGTTATTATAGGGGGAGGATCATGATTCCCTTATGAGAATTGAACGGACTTCAATTAATTGATACCTAAACTTAAATCGGGTTGTCAAACAACAAAAAGGGGGAGATTGTTGATGCAGTCTGGCCCGGTTGTTGTTTTGGTGTTTGACAATGATTTAAGTTTGGTTGAGCGAATTTGGGTTAAAGTCCTGGTCGGGGACTAGGCATGAAACCCTGGTGAGTGAAGCCAGGTCCTAGCTTGTGAAGCTAGGTGGAAATCCCGGTGAGTGAAGCCGGGTCCTGGTGAGTGAAGCCAGGTGTTGAAAAGTCCTAATTCGGAAGAGGTGGGTGAAAAGTCCTAGCTTGGAGGGCTAGGTGAAAAGTCCTAACTTGGAGGGTTAGGTGAAAAGTCTCATCTTGGAGAGTTAGGTGAAAAAGTCCTGACTTGGAGGGTCAGGTGCCTAGCTTGGAGGGCTAGGTTGGATGAAGGTCTAACTCGGAGGGGTTGGGTGAAAAGTCCTAGCTTGGAGGGCTAGGTGAAAAGTCCTAGCTTGGAGGGCTAGGTGAAAAGTCCTAACTTAGAGGGTTAGGTGCAAATTCCCAACTTGGAGAGTTAGATTGAAAAATCCTTAGCTTGGAAGGCTAAGGTGAATGAAATCCTAGCTTGGAAGGCTAGGTCTGCGTCCCTGGATCGGTCTGGTGACCGATCAGGGAGTTGGCACGCTGCTCCTTCGTGGATCGGTCTGGTGACCGATCCAGCGATGTCTGATCGGTCTGGTGACCGATCAGGGAGTGTGTGTTTCACTCATTGCACAGCTCCTGATCGGTCTGGTGACCGATCAAGGAGCGAACAGTGAGTTGAGTTCCCCTGCTGATATGCTCCTGATCGATCTAGTGACCGATCAGGGATACTGCTCAGATCGGTCTAGTGAACGATCATTTGTCGCAAGGTTCTCACTATCACCGATCAGGATGACTCCTGATCGGTCTGGAAGCAGCCTGATTGGTCTGGTGACCGATCAGGCAGGAGCCTGATTGGTCTGGGGACCAATCAGGAGTGTGCAGAAGACTTCTGGATCGGTCTGGTGACCGATCAGGGTCCTTCCTGATCGGTCTGGTGACCGATCAGGCGCAGAACTTTAATTCAAATACGCTGTCAGAAGTCTGTTCTCTGCCGATTCTCTGATACACTGCTGATTTTTTGATATGCATTGCTAAGCCTCTGTTGGAGTGTGCAGGTGATAGCAGGTGATTCAAACACTCAAGGAGGGTCAATGGGAGGCTTTCCGTTGAGCAGGTTTGGCTGTTTCTCTTCTCAGGTTTCAACGGGCAACTG